>CATIWO010567971.1:0-14843 GCA_949673435.1 Macaranga tanarius | reverse complement strand
AAAAATTCAATACCAGATCAATACACATCATATATACAACTTAAAAGCATGCCAAAAACACTCTAGGAACTGATAAAAGAAATTCCAAATCCAATCAAATCGTATAACTATCATAATTCAACATTTTCTTTCAAGAGTTTAAAGCAAGAAAATGAAGAACGAGAAGAAAACAGGAGCCACTCACTGCTTTCTCCAGCCGATCACCACTCTTCCTTGTCTGATTGTTGCTTCTGAAGGTTCAGACCAAAGCTTCTCCCTCTTCCTTCTTTTCCTTTTCCTTTCTTCCTCTTTCCCGTTCTTTGTTTTCTTTTGTTTTGTTTTCTGCAGAAGAAGACTTCCTCTTCTTCTTCTTATCCAATTACATTCTTATCCACCCTTCTTTCCTTTTAATCCCTCTTCTTTTCTTTCTTTCAATTTCATCCTTAAACCTCCTCTAACAACATCAAACTTTGATGTCTTATAACATGTCCGCATTAAGTGCTTATCTCAAAACACTAGAATGCCTTATCAACTCCAATTCCATGCCACAAGTTCATTCAATATTAATTATTGACTTATTTACTAAATGATTAAACTCCAAAGCACTATTCCAGAACAGTGGCAATTAACTCTTAAATCATCAAATTTGATTAACAACAGTAATCACATTCTTAATTATCATTGATGAACAGTAATCCGGTCTTAGGACACAGATGTTACACTAGTAGCTCGAGCTCGACTCGATTATTATCGAGTCAATTTTGAGTTTTTTTCGAGTCGATCCCGAGTAGCTCGCAAGTCGGCTTTACTCGGTTACACCCCTAGTCATCAATGAGAAATTCTCATTAATAAAGAAAAAGGGTGAAGATTTTTGCACTCCACCATTTAATTTTCACACTTTATTATTAATATTTTTATAGTGCAAAAGACACATATATCCTCATCTTCAACATTTACTTCATGTTGTATAGTATGTTTTTTAAGCCTTTTCTATTTTTTAGTTATCCAATTTATTACAACTCTTATGAAATTCAAATAATCTTTAATTTTCACTATTTAAAAATATTTTTTTATTAAAAAGTATTTTTTTTCTTTAATTAACTTATATATTTATAATTTTTTTAAAAGTAAACTATTTAATTACATAAATGGAATAAAAACTGTATAAATATAACTTATTGTTTTTAGAACTAAATGATTGAACATGTTTTCTTGTATTTATTTGCATTATCTTATAATCTTTTATAAAGTATTATACATATATATTATAATTTAATTTTAAATAGAGCAATTAATATTGTTTATACTATATGAATTTATTTTAATAAGCAAGTATTTTCCTGCACTACTAAAATAATAAAAAAATATTGAAAATTTAACAACTAAAATCAATAATAATTATTACAATAATTTCATTTTTTTTATGAAAATGATAGTAGATATAAAAAAAATTCAAATAGACTAATTAGTTTAAATTATATTTTAAGTTATATGTATAAATAAATAAGAATTTATATGAAGTTTTAAATAATAATCAAAGCTTAAAACTCCTTAAATAATTTATTTCTAATACTTAAAAAAGAAAATAAATTCTTATATGCATACATACTAATTTTAAATTTTTAAAATAAAAAGAACAAATTTATTAAGGATTTATGCCTTTTATGAACCTCAAAAAATTATTTTTATTTTAATTACATAGTTGTAATTTAATATTTTGTAAATAATAAATAGATATTAAGAAATTTTATTAATAAAAAATAGATATTTTAATTAAAAATATTTATAATATTTTAACTTTGAAAATATTAATAGTGGAGTGTGATAATAAAAAGTAAATTATAAAGTTAATGATATATGTGTCTTTTACACTCTAAAAATATTAATGATGAAGTGTGAATATAAAGCGGTAGAGTGCATCTCCACCCAAGCATATAATGCTAAAAAGTGTTATGATCCTCAACGAAATCAAGTCCTCAAATAGTTGAATCAAAATCCTTCTACAGCTTAAAGAACTCTCAATAGTCCAATCAAAATTGCAATCTTTACCTCAATTCTTTGCTTCCTTCTTTAAAATTCTAACTCTTCTTTTCTACATCTAGTGTTGCATCCATTCCAATGTAATTCAGTTCGTCTCAGTATTTGCTACCACTTACAACGATGAGTTCATTGATGGCTTTCTTAAGTTTCTTCTTATTACTGCTATGGCTACTAATACTACTGCTATGTTTAGAGGTTGCCAGATTATCTTCGAGGTTAAAATTAGTTGATTAATTTTTTTTATAATTATATGTCATCTTTGATACTAGTTTTTTTTATGGGTGCAAAAACAATTTCATTTAAAGAAGAAAAGAAAAAGCGGAGCATAATCCTAAAGCTTGAAATAAGATCAAGAATTTGATCCATCACACTTTTCTTAAATGTGTCTCTACCCAGTCGAAGGCCACTTACAATCAACAAAAGGTAACTTCAGAAATTATGTTTTTGGTATCAATTGTTTTTATTATTTTTGGAAGATTGTCTTTTTCAATTCGATATATGCATCTTTGGACTTTTAAAAGCTTGTTCTGTGAGTTAGAGAAATTTTATAGTTTCCTAAATCTTAAAGTTTTATAATGGATTCCTTGATTAATAGGATGGTTTTTGTTTGTTTGTTTTAAACATGATCAAGGTTGCCTACATCATAATTTTTTGTAATTGGTATTAGTATTGCAATAAATAATGAAGCATATAGTTAAAATAATAGGATTAGATTAGTTTGGTGCAAACTTCTATTGTTCCTTCTACCTATACTTGGTAAGTCTTTTCACTAATGTTCGTTTCTTTTTCTTTGTTTTTTAATTGAATGAATTACTTTAATTGTTGTCTATTTCTTCATAGCTACCTATCTATTTTGCTGTAGCACTTCGATGCTATGGTTTGTTAATGGTTCGAATAGGTTTAATGTGGTTTCCTGCTTTTTCTCAAGAAGCTATTCTTTTACAACATGTATTTTTCGCAACTATTTCAACTTTATATCTCATGTATTGTAATTTTCTTCATAAGCATTATTTCTTTGTAGCACATAATATTAGTATTGTAAAAAAAAAAACATAAACATCAAAACTAGTTATATCAGTATTAGAAAAAAAGTCATAAACTAGTTTCTCTATACTATATAATATCAACATGACCAAATTTATTAATTAAGAAAGCCATAGCCTTAGTAATTAGTTCTAATGACTGTGGGCCACTACATGACATTGTCAATTTTGTAATTGCATCAATATTATAATAATATTAGATATTGCCATTTGCTATCAGTAATTTCATTGGTTTACTATAGTTTTGGAACCATGAGATGCACTTTAGTTCTTCAAAAATTTAGCTTTTGTGAGATTAGCTGGTTTAGTAATTTGTTTCTTGTAAATGCACTGATGCTGGAATATAAGTAGCCTGTGTTTTATTAAATACTACTTTAAAATCCCATTTATTGATTAATTTCTTATAGATAAGTGATTATTAGATGCATTGATGCTGGAATTTTATTTTTCATGTTTTTTTTGATCTCCTTCATATTTATAGTTTTTTTTTTTTGTTAGTTTTCATCTCTGTCTCTTCTTATATGCAGATATTAGTTACTTTTTGGAGACCTAATTGGCTATTCGAACTTCCAATTCATTGTCATATGATTACATGCAAATTTGAATAAGTTAATTAGTATCCTGAGATTAACACAAAGCAGCTGTCTTAGTAACTTTTTACTTTTAAAATCAGTTTTCAATTCATAGTCCCTTAAAAAGAATGCATTGCTTGTATTGCATATATTTGTATTTAAACTAATAATTTACGCACCTGATTTTGATTGTTATAGCTGGATAGATTTAGTCATTGTATTAGATAGAAGATTTAAATTGCTTATAGTTTTAAATTTTGATTGTATGTCAGCTATACTTATACCTTTATCTTATGGACTATTTTTTCTTTTCATGGGTCAGTTGTATTCTGTGAGTGTTACAAACTTTTTATTCCTTTATTCCTCAAAGCAATAAATATTAACTACTGCAGTAAACATTATAGTGCAGCGACGAAAGTAAGTAGCATTTTCATTATTAGATTAACCACTTCCCACTTCAAGTGTTCATTTGAGATGCTAGACTTAGTTGTTTTTATCTTATTTGTCTTATATTTCATTAATAGTATACTATTTAAATATTTAATTTTATTATATAAACTCATACATTGTAGAATTGTTGTACTTTATATGCAATTATTGTTAATGATATGTCCTAGGCCAATTATGTTATAGTCATATTTTGACTTTGTCAGTTTACATTTTATTAATAAAGAGATTGTGAGCTAGCCGATTTTTGTCAGGCATCACAGGTAATTCGCAATTTGAGTACTGATGAATTAAGGCTGAATACACCTTTCAAGAGGACGAATCGAGAATCATTTTTCAAATATTCTTAGAAAAGACTTGTGCAATTGGAGTTGCCATCCGATTACTTGAGAATGGGAAACAGATCTCTAGTACTACACAAATTTTGTTCCCTTTGTCAAAGATTTTGAGTTTGAGAAGTGGTGTCTACTTGACTATTCCTCATTATACAACACTTGCTTGCTTATCACATCACACTAGTTTCAGATTCATGATGGCACGTAAGGTACAAGCATTCACAACAAACACAATATATAGTCATTCATCATAAAACAAAGAATAAATAGAGAAAGGGATAAGGATGCATTGCTTTGATCAACCCTAGTAAATATACCTAAAAGATAAAAGAAAGTAGAAGATAAATTTAATTCTAGAACTAGTGGTCATTATTAGTATAGATGTGCCATAGGGCCATTTTGTATGTAAATATTGTATATTAATCCCTTTGGCAATAAAATATTATTTTAGATAAACTGTTTGTTTATGTGAATATTTACCTTTAGTATTATATTAAATGAGTTTATTATCAACAGTTGATAATATGAGTGACAAACTCATTTAGTACATATACTATAAATGTTGATAGCTAGTGGATTAATATATAAGTAGTATTAATCCGTAGACTATCACCTCTGTCTATTTTTCTTGATCGGTATGTGCTACTGATAGTGGGAGGTAGTGAGTCTCATGCTACTTGATATGAGTTATCAGAATAGACATGTGGATACTCATGTGATGAGTGGATCGAACAGTGACACACGATTAGTGATTGCTTGGGAATTTACTTTAGTCAACAATCATAATCTTAGACATAATTGGGCATATAGTCCTTTGACCTGAGGCGATACGGTCATCCACATATGGTTAATTAGAGTTTGTTATTGCTTACATACCTATGCCTATGTATGGGTATATGGCGTGTGGTGGCTCTAGTTGGTTATATATAGGGATGAGTGATCAGTCAAGAAGGAATTCATTACTTGGAGTGAACCGGGATAAGATCATATGCTATCTAAGTTATTCTTGATGAATAAGTACCTGGCTAAGTTAAACTCGACTTACCCGAAAAGAGTTTCGGTGCTAGAAAAGAGTTTCTAGTAGTACTCGTATTTTATCAAAAATTGAACTTAAGATGAGGTCATATGTAGAGTTTGACTAAACTTTGACTCTAGCCAATATCAGGTTCTTATAATGAAGGGATATTTAGTGCACAGTAATTGTGTTCTTTGGTTCTTACAAATCTACATATAGCATTCATCTCTTATTGGGTAGTCGTGATATCTATACTGGGGGTCACTCATGACTTATGGGAATTGAATATAATACATTGGGATTTTCACATTCAGTATGGAAAGGTGTTTCCATGATATTAAATGTTAATATCATTTCTCATTGCCATTTAGACTTGAACCTAGTAAGTCACATACATAAGGGTTGCACTTGTAATGATTAACATTAATTTGATTATTAATTAAAGAGTTTAATTAATTAATTAAATTAATTGAATTGGATTTGCGCATATGCGGGGATCTAGCATATTCCAAAATCCAAATTCAAAGATTGGAACTTTATTGCATTTATTGCGTATATGTGTATATATTGCGCATATGTGTATATGTGTGTATTATAGATGATGTATATACATGGCCCATGAGATGGACCATGTGAATTATAGATGATGGACTTAGTCTATGTGATGGACCATAGGCTTTGGACTTTGTTCAAAGCTTTTGAACCAGTCCACTTGTTAATTATATTGATTGGGTATTGATTAAAGAGTTTAATCTATCCCATTAATTGTTTGGATTGGATTGGGCCATCTCTAAGTGTAGAGAGGCCCATGGCCCAAACCCAAGCCCAAGCCCATTAAGTGGTAATGGAATTGGAATAGGGATGGGGTAACAATCCAACTAAACTAACCAATTCAAAGATGATGGCTTCTTATTGTCAAGGTTGTGGAATTCCAAGTCTTTAGAAGACTTGGAATGAAGACTTTGAATAAAGACTATCAATAGTTGCTAGACTTAGAAAATAAGACACCAATTAGATTATTTAATTAACAAGAAAGTGTAAGACAACCTTGGTGAGCTGAAATTTCATCCAAACTATTGAGAAAGAGGTTTTGGTTACTCAAACTATATAAAAGGGAAAGAAAAGAGAGTCTTATTCTTTTTAAGTTCATGAGTGAAACTTTCTAGATCAAAAGTGTTGTGATATCTCTTTCTAACCATCATCCTTGAGGGCAAACACTTAGTTCTATAACCTTCAAGATCAAAGAAGCTTTCACAAGCTCTTGGGTCATTCAAGAGAGTCTTGTGTGGAGAGCTTGTTGGTGCTTAAAGATTAACCAAGTACAAACCATGTGTCACAAGCTAGAAGCTTCACGTTTGGGGAACTCGGAGCTAGTGGATTGCAACAATCAAAGTATATCGAGCGTTTTACAAACTTGGGAGTTATGTAAGTGTTACTTAACTCTTAGTATGTAGGACTTGTAATTTGATTACATAACTACTTTACTTGTTGTGAAAATATTGTCTTTGATGCATGTTAGTTATATAAATGCATGTGATTTGGATCTTATGGCATGAATGGATTCAAACTTGGTATAAGTGTTGCATGTTTCCAAAATTTTTAAAATTTTGTATATTTGGTTGCTTTGAACTTTCATTCCCTTCAATAACTAGTCAAACAGAACCTCATTAAATAATCCCCACAACTCCTCATCCTATTTAAAGTTACAATTACTAATTATTTAAGTTATGTTACTTCAAGACTAAACAACATGTGCTATGATTCAACTAATGGGTACCTAATGTTCCTCCAATTGGGCACAAAACCACTCTACCCAGATCCTGCAATGCTATTTTTCTTTCATATATCATTAATGCCATAACAAACTATTAAAAAAAATAAATACTACAACCCCTTTCTTTCTGGGCAACAAAACTCACACAACATAATTAAGAATAAAACCACTAAATGTATAAAATATTCAATAAATTCAAGGCCTATAACTAAATTATGCCATGTTGACAAATAACAATGGTGCCCAAATAAATGCAAAAATGGAACAATAAATATTTAAAAATGAAACAAGAAAAACAAAACCATTTGTTTTGAGTTGAATCAGGAAGAGTTAGGAAATAAAACCACCCAAAAGCTAAGGAATTAAGATTCTTGAGAAAAGGGAATTTAGGATTCTTCATCCTCATCACTTTTCCTAATCAAATAATGCACAAAGCACAAGCACCCCAAAATAAATAAATAATAACCATACAACTACCAAGCCTTCCACAAACAACAAATTCAACATGGATATTGTGGAGGAGATAATAAATAAATAATACCTGCTCAAATAGACTGCATTTTTAGAAAATATTATGGACGAGATAAACAATATTAAGAAAAAAATCTAAAGTTTTAGAACTCACAAACATAAACTGAAAATTACAACATATAACAAAGTTGCATCAATAATTTCTAACACCAAATAGAAATAAGTATATTTATTGGAAGGCCTAAAAGTTTCCTACAAACTGAAGTGTAAGACTGTAAGGATATAAAATAGGCCATAAACCTAATCCCTTTTCCCATGTTCTAATTCTCTGGCATCATATCTCTTTACTATCACAATATAGAACCATATTTGCATCCCTAACAACGATGCAAAAGGAGGAAGGTGCAGAGAAGCAATAGCTTTTATTCCCTAGTGGATGTTTCGAGACATGATGTGGCAAAGTTCTGGAAAATTATCAGCATTATCGGTTTGAAAAAATGACCTTTCACTGTTATAACATATTGAAACTTTTAATAACTTTTATGAATCGCCAGAGGCACTTAAATTATATAGTATTACAACAACTGCTACAATATTACCACCAGAACCATTGCTGCATTAAGTTTTCTGACGACTAGACTAATTTCATATACAAAATACATAAAAAAATGAAGATAAGCATAAGAATCAACAACAACAACAACAACAATAATGGCATTAATTTCAATTGAAGTTAAACTTAAAAAATTAATTTAAACCCAAAAAAATTAAAGATGGTGAAGTAGCTCTCAGCTGCTTTAGTTAACGTATTTTCTGAAATTAACACTTTTCAGTTAAATTTGTAGGTGAAAGCACTGTTGCACAATATAGAAAAAGGGTTGCAGATGACTACCGCAGTGGATTGAGATGAGTACCGCAGTGTAGAGATGAGGGAAGGAAACAGAGACAGAGCAAGAGAGAGCGAGAGGGTAGAAGTGGAAGAAGGAGAAGTTAGTAACAAATGAGGAGAGAATCGAAAATTTTAGGTTAAAAAAGCAGAAGTTGGATTTGAAATTTCAATGGTTGATATGTTATTTCAAATTCTAATATTTTAGGTTTTTAGAATTTTTGAGATTTGAATGAAATCCAAATCCATAAAATTATAATGGCTCAAAATAAGAAATTTGGCCTAAATCCAAATCCAAATCCATGGGTCAAATCCTTGCCATTCAAATATAGCATTAAATTTTTTTATATTCCTAGAAGACATTTCAATAAATTATTGCGGTCGATAATGTCGTGGGTGGCAACATTTATTTTTGTTCTACAAAAGTCACAAAAAATGGATGAAAGTTAAGTTTTGAATGTCATCAAGTTATCACTGATTCATATTTTATTAACAACCCAAATAACATTATAATATTAAAAAAAACAATCTCATGCACTTCAAAAATATCTTTTTTCAAATTCAATTTCTTTATCCATGTCCACCGTCCTCTACAACAGTAATTAGTCAAATCTTAAATAATCCCTAAATTGCAAAATAAATGTCTACATAAAAGAAACTAATACAAGCAACATAGTAAAATATATCATTAAGCACAATTAACATAAAAAGAAAAATAGCAGAAAATGGCTATTCAAAAGCCTGACTTCTACACTAACTTGTAATAAAAAATTGTCTATCAATCACTAAAATTCTAATTAAACAAAACTTTGTTCTAAATCATACAAAGCAAGCTTTCATAGGCAATGAAATAAAAAAAAACTTTCTACTATTATTACAAATTATATAAATAAATGACAATCATTACTAAGAAACTTTAGAAGTAAAAGGGAGTATTTATTTCATCATGAGTTAACTGTCGAACTCTCATTTCTATCAAGTTGGTACTTTTCTGTTATGAGTTGACTGTCGAACTCTCATTTCTCTAGACTTAACTAGTTTTTATTCCTTATATTCTGGTTCTACAGTAAAAGAATCTTTTAGTTGAAGGTATTTTTCCACATGTACTACCATAGTCTTTGAATTTAACGTGCCACTGTCACCTTCTTCTTATAGCTTGTCTTCTGTAAATATCACATTTCTACTAATAATGACTTTATGGGCAGTGAGATCCCATAAGTGATACCACTTAACTGATTTTGTATATCCTAAAAATATGCATTTCCTGGATTTTAGATCTAGCTTTGTAGTTTCTTGGGTTTATACATCACGTATGAAGGACTTCCAAATATATAGAGGTTTGAGTAATCAATAGGCTATCCATGATATATTTCCATGAGCATCTTCAACTCAATTGCAGTTGATGGTGACCGATTTATGACATAACATGTGGTGTTAACTTTGCCAGGCCTGCAGCTCTTAACATTGCCTTTATTTTTTTAACAGAGTTCTATTCATCCGCTCTGCCACTCCATTATGTTGAGGAGTGTACACCGTAGTAAATTGCCTTTTGATGCCTTCTTGATTGTAGAACTTATCAAATTCTTCACTAGTATATTCTCCTCCATTATCTGCCTTTAAGCACTTGATCTTGTTTCCACAATCAAGTTCTACCCGCACTTTGAATACTTTGAAGACTTCAAACATATCAGCCTTCCTCTTGATAAGATACACCCAAGATCTCCTAGAGTACTCCTCGATAAAGGACATGAAGTACTTCACTCTTCCTAGGGATGGTATCGGTGCTTGCCACACATCAGAATGAACTAATTCTGGAATAATTTTACTTTTAGAATTAGATGTGCTGAACTTTGCATAATACTGCTTGCTTGTAACACAATGTTCACAAAAAAAGTAAAGATACCTTTGTGAGACTTGAAAGTAGCTTATGCTCAACTAGAATTTTCATGCCTTGCTCAGACATATGTCTAAGTTTGCAGTGCCATACCATCGTAGATTTTTCACTTGAACTATTTGAAGCAATGCATGCTTCTACTTCCTGCAAAGTCTCTCCCATCAGCATATTTAAGTTTGTAGCTATCTTTTATGACTTCATTAGTACAAGTGCACCTCGGATTATTTTCATAATCCCCTTTTGGATTTCAACCTTGTACCCAAGATCATCTAGCATTCCTAGAGACAGTAGATTTTTATTTGAGCCGTCCACATATTGTACATCTTGAATAGTACGAATTATACCATTATACATCTCTAACTTGATGTTTTCAATACCAACAATCTTCAAAGGATGATCATCAACTATGAATATAGATCCTCCTGAAAAAGGTTCATAATGAAAGAACCATTCTCTTTGAGAGGTCATATGCCAAGTAGCTACTGTGTCAAGGACCCAAATATTAAAAAATTTCTTTCTGTATATATTAGTCATTGCCGCTTTGCTACAAAGTGTATTTCCATCATCTGATGTACTTGCAATACTTCCTTAAGGACTAGAACCTTTGAAATTCCAAAAATCCTTCTTCAAGTGACCTTTTTTGCCATAGTTATAGCACTTGATATTCTTTTTACTTGTTGATTTTGATTTGCCCTGTTTTGGTCTCCTACTAGAGCTAGGTTCTGTTGATCTCCCTCTTGTTATCACCAAGGCATCCACCTGTTGTAAACTTACTAACTTATCTTCCTTATTCTTTTGCCTACTTTCTTTCTTTAAAATAGCGGCTACAACCTCATCGAAGACTAGATAATTCATCATAACATTATCTATCAAATTGATGATGAGTTGATTATATGAATCAAATATACTTTGAAGTAAAAGTTCAACACGTTCATTTGGCTTTACTTTATATCCCACCGAAGTGAGTTGAGAAAATAAAGTATTCAAAGTATTTATGTACTCCATCACTGAAGTAGATTCTACCATCCGAAGAGTATATAACTTCCTCTTAAGGAAAATTTTATTATGGATTGATTTGGCCTCATAGAGTCTGGTGAGTTGACCTCAGATCCCTTTTGCGGTTCTCTTTTCTTTTACACTCGACAGTATCTTATTTGTTAATGCTAAATAAAGATCTACAACAACATTTCCATCCATATTGTTCCATTTATTATTATATGTGAATTCTTCTAGCCTTTTGCTGATAATCGCCAGGCAATTATCTTTTCTCAATATTACCTTTATCTTTAATTTTTATAATGAGAAACATTTCCTATTAATTTTCTTAATTTTAAACTAAGCGACAAGATGAGAACATAAAAAACAGAAGACAAATAAATAAATATTAAAGGAAAAATAAAAATAAGGAAAATAAATGATAAATAACTTGTTTTTAGAGCCAAAGCTCTAATACCAAATGATAAGAACCCGCTAGATGACCTGTTCTATGAACCCTTAAATTTATTTATTATGTACTCGGAACGCTAGAAAATAAGTTGTACGATCAGAGATTAGAACCCTAAGGAAACTAAGTCCCTACCCTTGAAGATGCTATAAAGGTTGATCACTTTTTTGATAAGTCAATATAATGTATTCAACCAAGAATACAAGAAAGCAAAGCAAAGCTTACTAAAAAAAACTCAATATTATTAATCATAATGAAAATTTGTCCATAAAAAAATTATGGCCTTTATATAGGCATGTAGAAACCCTAATTTGGTAAGGAAACACCTAACTAAAGAAGAATTCCTATAATTAGGGCATATAAATCTGCCTTGAAATATGAATTTTTCTAAAAGACTACAACTAATACTAACTAAGCATTGAAAAGTCAAACTGATAATAAACCTAATTGAATAAGGTTTGGGTCAGTCGTAACAAACCAAAATAAGCCCAAATACTTAAACATAACAAAATAAAACAAAATAAAAGAACCCTTTAATACATCTCAGCATGCAAATTAGGCCTTTCCTCATTATGTCCAAATAGCTTGGTTTTATATCATAGACTCCAAGCTTTGTTCTTCAAATTCTAAGCCTTGCCCATCATCTTACACATAAAGATAAGTAATTATACTTGATGCGGTGTTGAGATCTCCTAAAATAGCTTTAGAATCTTCTAAAACAGCCTTTTTATCATACATCTCCATGATTAAGCCTTGTAATGCCTCTTTCATCCTTCTTGTCCTTGCCCTAGTCATTGGACCACCAATTCCATACAAAAGATCTTAGGAATGTTTAGCACCTTGGCCTCTTTCATCTCCATCATTCCTCCTTCCTCAAAAAGATTCATCCTCGAATCACCTACATTAAACAAAGTTAAATCAACAATATTAAAAGTAGCACTAACATTACCATAGTTTTTTGGTAAATCCAGCTTGTAGGCATTGTCATTAATCTTCTCTAAGACTTGAAATGGTCCATCTCCTCTAGCTTGCAATTTGCACTTTCTTTGTGTATGAAATCATTCCTTTCTCATGTGCACCCACACTCAATCTCCAGGTTCAAAGATAACCTTCACACGCCCCTTATTATCTTGCTTTGCATATTGCTAATTCTCCCTCTCAATGTTAGCCCAAACCTTGGTATGTAAATCCTATACAAATTTCACCTTTTTCTTACCATCAAGATTAACACGCTCATTAGTAGGTAAAAGTAAAATATCCAAAGAAGTTAAAGGATTAAAGCCATAAACAACTTCAAAAGGTGAAAAGAAAGTAGTAGAATGAATAGATCTATTATATGCAAACTCAATATATGGCAAATAATTTTCCCATTGCCTTAAGTTCTTTTGAATGATAGCATGCAACAATGTAGTGAGTGTCCTATTAACTACTTCAGTTTGTCCTTCCGTTTAAGGATGTGCAACAGTAGAGAACAATAGTTTGGTTCCTAACTTATTCCATAAAGTGCGCCATAAATGACTTAAGAACTTAAACATCTCTATCATTAATAATTGTCCTAGGCAAACCATGTAAATGAACCACTTCCTTAAAGAACAAATCAGCAATATGTGTTGCATCATTGGTTTTATAATATGAAATGAAATGAGCCATTTTACTAAACCTATCAACAACAACAAATATACTATCTCTACCACTTTGAGACCTTAGTAATCCTAAAAATAATTCATAGAAATGTCAGTCCATGGTTGATTAGGCATGGGTAAAGGAGTATACATACCATGTGGTTTAACTTTAGATTTTGCTTGCCTACATGTAATGCACTTATCACAAATAAATTGCACATTATGCTTGATATTAGGCCAATAAAAATGCTCATATAATATATCTAAATTCTTTTTCACGCTAAAATGTCCCATCAAACCACCCCCATGAGTTTTCCTAATAAGTAACTTACGTATGCAATAAATAGGCACACATAATTTATCTTTCTTAAATAGAAATCCTTCATGCCTATAAAAGTCACTAAATGCACATTTATCACATACACTTCATAGTTATCCAAAATCATAATCATTAGCATATAAATCCTTAAGCAATTCAAAACCAAGTAATTTAGTTTGCAAAGAAGTAAGTAATGTAAAGCTCCTAAACAATGCATCAGCAATAACATTTTCCTTGCCATATTAGTACTTGATCATATAAGGAAACGTTTTTATAAAATCCAGCCACTTAGTATGCCTTTTATTAAGCTTACCTTGGGATTTCAAGAACTTTAAGCTCTCATGATCAGAATGAATGATGAACTCCCTCAACCTCAAGTAATTTTACCACGTTTGAAGAGTTTGAACTAATGCATAAAGTTCCTTATCATAAGTAGGATAGTTTAAGGCTGCCCCACTTAGCTTTTCACTGAAATAAACAATTGGTTTGGAATCCTATATTAAAAAAGCCCTTATTCCAATGCCAGATGCATCACATTCTACCTTAAAAGCTTTATCAAAGTTAGGCAAACACAACAATGGTGCATTAGTCAACTTATCTTTCAAAGTATTAAAAGCTCACTCACACACATCATCCCACTTAAAAATAACATTCTTCTTAACAAGTTCATTAAAAGGTGCAGTAATAGAATTGAAATCCTTGATAAACCTTCTATAAAAACTTGCTAAACCATGGAAACTTCTTACCTCATTCGCATTCTTAGGTGTAGGCTAGTCCCTTATGACCCTTACTGTAACACCTACCATTTAGCACACGTGTGAGTGACATATGTATTGTGTATAACATGTGTATTAGTGGACCTAGTATAAAGTGAACTTGAAGCATATGGTTGTAAGGAGTGACTAAATTGGAAAGGTGAGTTTGGAATTAGTTGTAGCTATATAAAGTAAAAGGAGGTGTATGGATATTTGGTGATCTTAGATATATATCTATTATTATTAT
>CATIWO010567954.1:0-10095 GCA_949673435.1 Macaranga tanarius | reverse complement strand
GATTGTTGAGATTAGGATGTGAGTGTATGAACTCTGACTTTATGTGAAGCATTATGAGATGCTATCTCTTATTGTTGAGATATGTACAAATGTTAAATAAGTATTGAGATGTAAGCTTATGTGAGGTGCAATCAAATACTATTAATTATACTTGTATTCATCTATGTATTAATTTGGTAAGTTGTGAGCATTTGTAAGAATGTTACAAGTGTATATGTGGATATTGATTTATATAAGGATATAAATGAAATTTACATATTTGTTGTGAAATATATTATGAACTTGAGGTTGGTTACTGGAAATAAAATAATGTTATATTTGTGATGAAATGTGAATATAATATATGATTAAGTCAATTGGCTTTGTGACCTTCGACTGGGAGAAATGTTGATTTTATCGATTGGCTTTGTGACCATCGACTGTGAGAAATGATGATTATGTTGATTGGCTTTGTGACCATTAACAATATTGAATGTGTTGATTATATTGATTGGATTTGTGACCATCAATAATGTGGTATGTGTTAATTATGTTGATTGATTTTGTGACCATCAACAATATGGAATATGTTGATTTTGTCGATTGGTTTTGTGACCATCGACTGTGAGAAATGATGATTATGTTAATTGGCTTTGTGACCATGAACAATATGGAATGTGTTGATTATGTTGATTAGCTTTATGACCATCAACAATATGGAATGTATTGATTAGCTTTGTGACCATCAACAATATAGAAAGTGTTGATTATGTTGACTGGCTAAGTGACCGTCAACCATGTGAAATATTGATATTAAATCAATTGGATAAGTGTCCATCAAAAAGATCAAATGAAATGATTATAAGTGTGTTTATTTTTATATATACAAATGTATATGCGGGTGTGTGATGAGGATATTGAATGGTAGACATGATAAGTGTCCTTGCATTTATGCTTGTTATGTGGTATTGATGCATGGTTATAAGTAGGAGTAGACAAGGATAGAGGAGACACCACTCATTAAGGGAACTTTGCTTTTAAAAGAGTTGAAGTATTTTGTGTAAGTGATTATTAATATATATATATATTGAATCTCTTGAATATAAGAACTATATTAATAATAATGATTTGACAAGTATGTGATGTGGTATGATATATATACATAATATGTATATATATATTGTGAGAATATTGTATTATATTGAAAAGAATGATTAAATGAGGTGTGAAGTAAATATGAATATTGAATAAGAATTGTGTTGCTTAACATGAATTGGGAAATTATATGATGAGAAATGAAATGTTATATATATATTTGTTTAGAATGTGGAATTGTGTTGAATAGATTGATGGAAGATAGTGTGAAGTAATGTTTAATTATTCAAATGTGAATGGTGCACATATATATGAATTGATTAAATGATGGCCATATGAAATAAATATATGGATTGTGAAATGTTGAATTGTGATTGATATGATGTTAAGTGAGATATGGCTATTGAAATGTGATGTGTATGAGGATGAGAATTTATTGAATATTGGTGAGGAATGCCTTTAAAGGTAAGTTAAAGCTTGTATATCTTGTGTATATATGTTTAGAAGTTGTTGTGTATACGTTTGGTATATGTTTAGCATAAATTCTATATATATGATTGGTATTGGGTTATATTAACAAGAGTGAATGGTGATTTACTATGGTTATTGGAAATGGTATGAAATGAATATAATGTTGAAATGTGAATGGTATAGTTCCATATGTAGATACTTTAAACTTATGTTTGTGAATGAGATTTATTGTATAAAAGAGCTATTGAGACTATGAAGGTATAAATATAAATGTTTGAACTTGTGATTGATTGAGTACCATACAATTAGGAAGGAATTGATAATGTTAAGTATGTCTTTGAAGAATTTCTAAGTTGCTTAGAGCCTCATTTGAGTGCAGGAAGTTGCATAGCTTTGATAAGGCTTAAAAAAGGGAATTTTAAAATTTTAAAGGAAAGGAATATTTAGTCTAAGGTACGTGGAACAATATGTAACTGTACTGTGGTGGATAACTGAACCCAATTAGGAATATTTATAGAAGTATGGTTGTTTTTATTGCAGGATTGGCCCTATTATAGTAGGAAGATGTCTATATTTTAAGGGAGGTTCTGCTAAATTTTTGGCAAATTCCTCGTAATTTGTGCTTTTATCGTTAGATTCTTATGATAAAGTCTAGTGTGCAATAGACGAGTTATTAATCTATGGGTTATGTTATGAAATATTGAGGATGGTATGGGTATACTATAAGTAGATTACTAATTTAATACCATGTGAGATTAATATATGCTTTATGAATGTAAATGTCTATGATAAACAGTTATGGAATAAAGAGATTTCAATAGTAAAGGTGAAGTGGAGTCACCATTCACTTAAAGAAATAATATGGTGGGTAGAAGAGCTAATGAAGCTAAAAATAATATAAATAAATAAATAAAATAACCATACTTGATCTAGTTAAATAGTGAGTAGTAAATTTCGAAGATGAAATTTTTATTAGGAGGGGAGAATTGTAACACCCGCATCTTTGATGCACTATTTATGCATTAAGTATTTATGTTATATAGAGGGCATTTGTAAATTTTGTCTAAGTGTGGGATTATGCATGTTGTTAGAGAAGGACCTTATTGTAAGATAAGTTTGGGGTTAGATTGTCATAAAAGGAAGTTGTGGGTTATGATGCAATATGTCATTTTCATTAAGGAGCTTAATAGATATTTGGTGATATTTGATTATTATATTATTGAGTATTGTTCTATTAATTAGTTGGTGATATATATGGGTTGATTTGTTGGTTTAGTAATGATTAAGGGAGACTATAGGAAGGCTATTTGTTGGCCTTTGATTAGTTAGTATTTTAAGTGTTTTATGTATATTATATTGTTTGTGTATAGTTGGTGGTAAGTGTAGAGAATTGAGAGAGTAGAGAAGAGAGTGTTCTTGAGTTTTGAAGAGCTTATAATCTTGTTGAAGGTATGAATTGAGAAGCATTAGAAGACCTATTATCCATTGGAGCTTAGTTTGGTAAGCTTTCTTTGTTTTTGAGTTGATTTAATTGAGTTATAATGTTGTCAATTTTGGATTTCTATTCCTCTATTTTTTAGTCCTCTTGTGATGGCCATATCTTGAGCTTCAAGGCTCTGATTTGTGCAAGCTTCAACTTCCTGGAAACTTCAGAGAGTCCTTTACATTTTCTATGCTTTGAGTTTGATTTGATTATGTCGTTTTAAGGGGTCAATAAGGCCGGACATTTTCTTGCTTTGGTGAGTGCCCTATTTTGGCCAAATGGATTGTAAAATCCATAATTAATTCCACACATGTCCAAATCAAATGATTCCAGTTAGAATTTATTATAGACACATACCCTAGTTGTGGTAACAATTTAGAGGTTATTGGACTTGTGTGTGTATATATAAGTCTTGTTAAATTTTGAGCCATTTGTGTACTTTGTGAGCTTAGGGTGAATTGCTATGCTTGTTTATGAATTTGATAGATGATTGTATATAGGAGTTAACAAAAGAAAGGAAAACACTCATCATTGAAAGAAAGACTCTTTTGGAGTGGAAGCATTTGGAGGTAAGTACTATGAATACATATTGTTTACATTTGCTATTTTCTTGTGTGTATTACTTTGTACTCCTTTAATGGAATTGAATGTGTATATGGATTAGCGAATATGGTGTGGAATGAGTTCCAGTTTATTTTGTATTGAAAACGTGATGAGTAAGTTAATATATGATGAAATATGTGTGTGGTGAATACCATATTGGTGTATGTTGAATGTAATGAACTATATAAATTATGACATGATGAATAGTGAATCGATTGAATGATATTTGGATGAATGTTATTATGTTGTGTTGATTGTTTGATATTTTACTAGAAGGTGAAACAAGTGAGGAATTGACAATTATGAGAAAAATGATATCGATTGGCTTTGTGACCATCGATTATGAGAAAAGTGATATCGATTGGCTTTGTGACCATTGATTATGAGAAAAGTGATATTGATTAATTTTGTGACCATCGATTATTAGAAATGTGATATCGATTAGCTTTGTGACCATGGCCGGATTTGAAAAATAAAATAAAAATATAAATGTTTATATTCTTGTCATTATATGAATTAGTTATGAATATCTATATAATGTGAAGGTGATTTTGTGAACACCAATTGGTGTGTTGAAATGCAATGTGTGAATAGGTTGTTTAATTATGAATTGATGAATGAATGATGCATTGTAATTTTGAATGATTAGAAATTATGTATTGATTAAGGATTTGGTATGATTTAGTATTCTTAGCATGTGTTGTTATGGCTTGAATTGAGTTATATTCAAGTGTGGGAAGGATTGTTATGCTTTGATGAAAAGTCAATTCATATAAATAAATTAAGTCTAGGTTCTTCATAAAACTTGTAGCCCTTTGAAATAGCTTTCCATACCCTCTTGAATCACTTAATTTTGAGTTCTGTAGAGGGAGTTATAGCCGAAAGAGTATGATATGGTCCGTAGGCCATGTGCCACCAGAAAGAAGTGTAGACTCTCAGGCACGGCCGTGTGCTAATATTGCACGGCCGTGCGGACCCAGAGAGAAAATGCACACTTTGAGGCACGGCCGTGTGCATTTCTTGCACGGCTGTGCGCAGCTTGCTTGTAGAATTATAGTATTTTAACCATAACTTGAGCTATATAACTTTAAATGGAGTGCAGTTTGATGCTAGAGAAACTTTAAAGAGTGCTCTATAACTTTCATGTTTTAAGTTGGAGTTAAATCTATTATTAAGATTCTCTAATTGAGCTTGAGATTTTATTGCTCACTTGCTTCTTCTTCATTTGGACTTCCGTACACACTCTATGCAGTGCCATTAATTATGGAACTATATAGTAATTGTTCGTAGACTTGGTAAAGGTTTAAAAGACTATGTTATGATCCTTAGAATGTGTTTATAATATTAGCTATCATGTGCTATCATCTTTTGCTTCTATGATTAGTATATGTGTATAACTGTATTTGTAGTTGCTTATTGAGTTGCAAGCTTACCTCTTTGCTATTGAATCTTTTCAGGACTTGATTAGATTAAAGGCTTGAAGCTTGTGTCTGAGTCTTAAGTGGGCCGAAGCGAGCTATGGTGTACCCAACCTTCATCCTGCAAATCATCTGACATTTTGAATAGCATTGTGTATATCAGATAGTTTTATGTTGTATGTGTGTAATTAAAGACAAGCATGTGTGCAATGCTTGACATATATATACATATGAATTATGGGTAATTATATATAAGTTTCTTTTATTGAAAAATTTTATTAAGCCTAATGTGAGATGTTTGATAATAACCACATGTGCTAGTTTATGAGTAGCCACATGTTTGGTTATATTTGTTTGGGCATCACACTATGAGCACCTCAATTTTATTATATATGCATAATGACTAGCTCATTTTTATTATTTCTATAGTATTCGTATATGATTATTGGTAAAATAATTTTGACAGGATTTGTACAATTGCTAAGCTGCTTTCAATAGTGGTATGTGGTTATTTCTTAAGCAGATGAATTTTTTTTCCACTTATCTAACTAGATTTTATGATTTATTATTCTAATGTAGAAATTTGGAGCAAACTTAGCTTTGTTTAAATCTTGAATTGTCAATCTTAAGGTTACTAGAAAGCTTGCGAACACATGTTTTGCTCCATTTGTAATTTTATTTATTTTAAAGAAAATACAAAACTTTTACAAGCTATTGCTAATACTTATGATGTAGATTCTGAAACATTTAAACTTGGTTCATATGGTAATGAAGATGATAAAGATAACCAAATTTCTTTATACCTACGACTAGAAGATATTTATTATTTACTAGGTCTTCCAGTAGATGGTATCCCCATTGTTAGTGGGGATTATAGTTGTAGAGATCTTTGTGTTACATTCTTAGGATAAGATGATATTAATAGAAAACCTTAATGTGGTTATTTGAAGTGTAAATGGTTGAAAGAATATTTTGAATTCGCCCTTAAGGATTTAGGAGATGAGGATCCAAATTCAGATTGATATGTCAAGGCCTACATTCTTTTTACTTTTGGGACAGTATTACTTCCAGATAGTGAGAAGGGTACTGTCCTAATATTGTATATACACTTCTTGAGAAAGTATAAATGCCAATAATTTGAATGGCTTTGCATGGGGAGCTGCTATATTTGCAAATTTACATTCATGTGTCTAACAGAAATTAAAAAATTTCAAAGGAGCAAGTTGGGTTTTGAAGGTATGTTCTATAGTTTTTTTGTTTGTTATTTTTAACGATAAAAGGTAATCTATAATATGATTTTTTCAGTTATTCTTCTTAGAGCGCATTTTTAACATTAGAGATGGTTACTTAGGGGGGCAATCTACTACTCCTACGGAGTTTTCACCTTTTATAGGGTGGGGTGAGAGGATGTATTATTTATCTTTGAATGCACAAAATAGGATGAATTGGGAATAAATTCTGGAGCAATTGTGAAGACATGGTATTTTCTATAAAAACAATTTCTCAAACTTGCTTATTTTTTCTCTCACACTCAAATATTTAAAATATTACAGTTAATGAAATGGAGGCCTTATGATAGATATACTACGGTTCCAAGGCAGAGAATGTTTTATTCTCAAACTATTTATTTGAATTTTGAAACAATTATCTATTATAGGCTGGATGTATCTCTTCAGCAATTGGGAATCACAACTTTAGATGATGCTCATTTGCAAGGACTAAAGAGTTAAGGCCTAAATAAAAAAATTCCATACAGAAAGAAGGCTGATAGAGCACGACGCTGAATATATTCGTGAGTGGTATTAACAAAGATATAACTCTTATGTCAGAGACTAATATGAAGGTAAGTCAAATTTGTACTTATTTTTGAAGTCTCTTAAATGTTATTTAATATTTTTTGCTAATTTAATTTGTAACTGTAGATTTTGTTCTTCCTGACCATCCACCACCAATTAAGCAATCTCCGGTAGATGCTTTCCCACCTCCACCTTAAGCAAATCCTTCCTCTCCTCCACCTCAGGCAAATCCTCCTTCTCTTCCACCTCAGGCAAATCCTACCCTTACTCCTCCTCTCTCTCATTAAGTAAATCCTTCACTTCTTTCTACTCCTCGTTCTTCCTCTCCTCACTCAGCTAATCTCTCTTCTTCTCAGCCAACTATTCGGCTAACTTTCCCTTCTCATATTGAGCTTGCATTTGTTTTGTATCATGCACATTCTTCTACACCTTCGGCTTCTGATTCTGCTCTACATTTTCTTGGGCAAGATGATTATGAGGAAGATTATTTTCTTCCTCTCGGGCAAGATGATTCTTTTCTTTAAGAGGAGCTAGCAGTTGAGGAAGATGATTCTCTTTCTGAAGCGGAGGATATTGGTAATTTGAAGTTGTTATGAAATTGAATTATATTTTTATATACTTTTCAAATTATATGTTCTTTGTATTTTGCAGCTAAAAATTTCAACCCTCAACTAGCAGCTAATAATTTAGACCCTCCACCAGCAATTGAAAATTTGGAACCTTAATTAGCAGCTGAAAATTTAGGACTTCCACTACAGTTACGAAGATCAATGAGGGTGAGAAGATGACTTGAATATTATTGTCCTAGCATGGTAATTAATTATTCTTACTTTTTTTTAATGATAAACGCTGTTTGTATGTGTAAATCTAATTTGACTCAATTTTTTTCTATAGATAAAGCATTTGCAAAAGGAAAAGAGAAGGAGGAAGAGGAAAGATAAGAAAACTCTATAAGATCTAAATCAAAACAAGAGGAGGAAGAAGAAAAATAAGAAGAAAACTCCAAAAGACCCAAATTAAGAAAACTAATTATGCTTAGTCGTCAAGAATTGGTTTTATTATATTTTTGTTAGGAAAGTTTACATATTTCTAAACTTTTTTATATTTTTATTTTTATTTCCGATGGTTTCAGATTTTTACATTTTTACATTTTTATCTATATTTTGTATGATTTCTTTAGTCATTAACAGCTCACAATAATATCTATCATATTTTACCAAGTAGTCAAAATGTATGTGCAGATTTCTTTAGTTATTAATGGTTGTGTGGCTCAACCCCACCATCGTGTGATCATCTCTGCATATTACAACAGACTTCTAAGCACAGCCGTGAATTCATGTCGCATTATTGTGCGATTAAAGTTAGGCCTTCTAGATCTCTGAGCCATCTTCGATTTGATATATACAAGTCCTGTAACTCCATTGGTGCTAAAAGTTATGGCTTTTTAAAGCCATGTTGCGCATCTCAACACTCCCAAAATTGTAGAGCGATCTGATCTGCATCATTCTCCCTAGGGTAGAGAAAATTTAACCTTAAATTGCATGTAGAGTCATCATAAAAAAGTCACCATGAAAAGAATCAAGTGCTTCACAGTAAAAACATTAGCTGTACGAACATGGCTAGGCAACTTAAGGCAATAGACATTAGGGTTAATATTCTCCACAATCTCCACAGGCCCAATCTTCTTAGCAGATAACTTGTTGTACTCTTGAGCTAGAAAATGGTTCTTAGCGAGGACTGCCCACACAAAATCTCTAACCTCAAACTCAATATGTCTACATTTTTTATATGCATCCTATTTATACCATGAGTTTGCTAAAGTCAAATTATCATGAACTACCTTGTGAACATCTTGCAAACCAACTACAAAATCTGCTACCTTGCCATAAACCTTTAACTTGTTTGGTAAAGCCATTAAATTGAGTGGTCCTATAGGCTGAACTGAATAAATCACCTGACAAGGAATGAACCCTGTAATGTGATTAACTGCATAGTTATGAGCAAACTCTACTTGACACAACTTCTAGTCCCAACCCTTCACATGTTCACCAACCAAACAAAGTAAAAGATTTCCAAAAGACCTATTAACAACCTCAGTCTATTCATTCGTTTGAGGATGATATGCACTACTGAAAGTAAGTTGTGTATTGACCATCTTCCATAAGCTATGCCAAAAATGGCTAAGAAATTCGATATCTCTATTAGAAATAATAGAAATAGACAAACAATGTAGATGGTATATCTCATGAAAAAATAATTGTGCCACATTAACAGCATCAATAGTTTTCTTAGAAGGAAGAAAATGAACCATCTTAGAGAAATGATCTACAACAATAAAAATGGAATCATTACTTGTCTGCATATGAGGTAGCCTCAATAAAAAAACCATACTAATATACACCCAAGGCTGAGAAGGGATAGGTAAAGGCATGTATAACCCTGCATTAGTGGCAGAACCTTTAAGACACTTAGCAAATCCTACATCTTTGCACATACTACTCCACCTCCTTACACATGCTGGGCTAGAAATAAGATGACTCCACCAACTTTAATGTTTTATCTCTACCAACATGACCCTCACCATAAAGCTCCCCAATATTCTATAACTGCAAGCTGTAATCTGGAATATGTAGCTGATTTTCCCTAAACAAAAATCCATCATGCAATAAGAAAACTATTTTCTTCTCAGCCTATACATCTTGTATAATCATAGAGAAATAAGGATCAATAGCAATCAGATCACAAAAGGAGTCAAAATATGGTAACCAGCAAGATACTCCTGCGGCTCATTGTATCTGTGACTTGATTAGTTACACCTGCCTTGTGTTTGACCATATAGGTGAATTTCTCTAGGTAAGCAACCCACCTTACATGTCTAGGGGACACCTTATCCTATCTATAAAAGTGCCTTAAAAAGTCATAGTCAGTATACAATATGAATTCCTTATGAAAAAGATAATGTCACCAATGTTTTACAGCCTGCACTACAACATAAAACTCAACATCATATGTGATGTATCTAATTTTGGTGCCTGACAGCTTCTCACTAAAATAGGCCACATGTCTATTATTTTGACTTAAGACTGTTCCAATGCTAACCTTAGAAGCGTCGATGTGCAACTCGAATGGCTATGCAAAATCTGACAACACTAGAATTGGTGCAATGGTAAGGCATTCTTTAATAAACTAAAATGCTAACTCTGCCTCATCAATCCATGAAAACTTACTTTCCTTTATGAAATCAGTAATC
>CATIWO010567824.1:0-82990 GCA_949673435.1 Macaranga tanarius | reverse complement strand
TTACATCTAACTGAGCATCACCGATATACTATTATTAGTCATACATGAGCATTGCCAAAATCACAATGCATTCACATAAATCTTGACATTTCAATAGCCATAGCTCACTTCATTCCACATTCAATCACAATTCAACATTTTTCATAATCCATATAATTATTTTATATCACATATTTTGCTTAAATAATGACACTGCATAACTAATTCTCCTTTTATTAGGACTTATTAATTCAATTTAGATTTCTTTCCGTACTCTATAACTATTTCTCTTCTATGGTGAAATCACTAATACCTATGAAAATCTTTGCACTTTACCCTCTTATCTTTTCACAGTTCTTCATCAACAATGCTAGCCACCTGCCCTTGACTCAATATTCTCATTATCCAATCAAATCTCAAAATAATTGTATTCAACTTATAGAGAATTTCAAATGAAAAATTATTCAAACTCCTATAATGCATATATATGTATCATCTCTCAATTAACTCTAATGATGCATTTGGGCCGACGGGTTGAGCTTGTTGTCCTTCCATCCTACATGTGCAACACACATCACTATATGTCATTTATGACCTATGTATGATATGTCATGAATGCATCATATTTCATGTCCCGAGAAAATCTAATCCCCGCTTTGATACCACTTAATGTAGCATCCTCTAGGTACCACATACAAGTGTCCAAGTATAAATCATACATATGGCAATGCTAAAATTTTTATAAAATACAAGTGTATATCTATACATAAACTAAATGTTTGATACATTGAAAATACTTATACAACTTTTACATGATGTTTATAGTATAAATAATATACTTAATTATAAAATATCCACATGTTATGGTGATGAATGCTCATGTGAATAGAGATGTTGACACCAAGCTTACTTTCACCCACCTGAGCTTCCAAGGAAGAAACCCTTAAGCTCTATGAAATACACATTAAAAGTTAGTCTAACTATCTGAGTCCTGAAAATCATAATTACAAAGGAATGAGCTTGCGACTCAATAAGCAATTATTAATACAACCATACATATAGTTATTCTCAATAACTAATTAAGTAAAACACATAGAATACATTGCAACTCATCAAAATATAAGAATTTAACATTTAGACTGCGCCTGGGAGTCCAAATGACGAAGGTGTAAGTGAGCACTAAAATATCAAGCTCAATTAGAGAATACTAAAAATGGATTCTAGCAAATCTCAAACTTGGAACTTGTAGAGGACTCTTTAAAGTTTTTGTAGCATCAAACCACGCCTTATTTGGAGGTCTGTAGCTTAAGTTATGGTTAAAATACTATAACTCTACATTAAGCTACGCATGGCCATGCCTGAGGCTTGATTTTCACCTCTGGCATGCATGGGCGTGCGCATAGGCGTTCCTGAGACACTACTTGACTAACCAAATCACACTCTTTTGACCATAACTTCCTCTATAGAACTCAGATTCTAGTGATTCAAGAAGCTATGGAAAGCTAACTCAAAAGGCTACAACATTCATGAAGATACCTAAACTAAATTCATTTATATGAATCAACAAAAATACCCTTAAATTGACTAGTGATGTCAAAGCATATGAATGTAACTCATTTCAAGTTACAACAATACCTTATAAACACACTAGTCCATACCAAACATCCATTAACATCACAACAAGATTTTTAAACATTCAAACAACATTGTTGGTGTCTCATATACACCAAATCTTATCATTTTAATAACCATCTAGCAAATGCTAGCATAAATACTTGGATACTTATAACTCAATATCTACACCTCATCAATCATCACATTACTCATCTTTTACAACCAAAGTTCTCATATTCAATTCATAACATAATTCTCACATTCAACAGCATATATATAAAATCATAATGCCATGTATGTATATAAATATGGTGTAACAATGCATGTTTATGCAAGTTAGTATCCGGTCGGAGTTCTCGACACACGTCACACACGTTTCACACAAATTTCACTTTTTTCTTTTCTTTTCTTTTTCTTTCACATTTTCATTTTTATTTATATAACCGTGGTCATTCCTGAGACTCTCTGCCCAACTCAGTCTCAGATCTCACACGTACGCGCATATATATATCATATGAATGGCCACACCTGAGACTCTCTGCCCAGATCAGTCTCAGACCATGGAGCCCAATCTCCACATATATTCATTTTTCTCAAATTTCAATCATTCATATTTGTCATATTTCCTCACATTTCAATCATTCACATTTCTCACTTTTTCTCACATTATATCACATCATGACATATGCATGTATTTTCATCATTCTCATTTTTCATAGTGAATTACAATTCACCTTTCTCACAAGCAACACATATCAATTCATACCACATCAAGTGGCTTCCACTCATAGGTGCCAATAGCACCATCCATTATACATATGCTCAATTGACCCTTTAATGGTCTCACAACTATATATATATAACTATATATAGAGAGAATGCTTGCTCACATCAATATAATCACTTGCTCATCAATTTTGCCATTAAAGTGGCAATCATACTCAATCTAATTTATTAATTATAGTTTCATCATAATTCATATTTAAATCATGTCATCTCAAGTGGCTTTCATAATTCAATATATAAATTTGCACATGCTAAATCTTATCATCATATTTTCATACTCATAACAAATTATAAATCAATAGTATACCAAAAGTATACCAACAATAAACCACTCATAAACCATATATATATATCAATATTTCTATATATATATATTCTTCATGCCTTCTCACAATAATATATCTATATTAAATATATTCATTATGCTCAACAATTTTGCTACTTAAATGGCATACACCATTTAATATAATTTAGTAACTATAGTACTTGAAATTCACTACATGTAAGCATTATAATAATAATTACTTACCTCAAGCTTTCAACTCCTTCTTAAATAAAAGCTCCCCCTAGTAAGTAGTATCTCCAACATCTTGCCTACACATAATTCATATATCAATACACATAACAAGCATAACTCTTGTGTCTAACTCAATCAAATTCCACTAAGTTTAACCTCATACCCTATGTTCAATAAATCCAAATAATTCACACACAGCTCTAAAAATTATAAAAATATTCCTGAAGCTATAAATATGAGTCTAATTCAAATTACAACTATAATTACTCAATTTGGATATGTGTGGAATTAATTATGGATTTTTAAGTAAAATCGGGTCAACCAGGAAAACAGGATGACAGCTTGGAGCACGAAAATGTCCAGCTATTTAAGATACCTTAAACAGAAGAATTTGGATTTGTGCAAAACACAAAAGTTATAGTAGACTCTCTAAGGTTTCCAGAACACTAAAGCTTGCTCAATTCTGAGGTCTATAACTCAAGTTATGACTAAAATAAGATGACTGGTGCACAGGGGAAAACAGACCCGAAATTCCAACCTTCAACCCTAACTTTAATTAACCAAAATAAATACATGGCATACCTAATTGATGCTCCCAACAGCTCCTAAATCTCCTCAAGCTTCCCAAAAGATTGTTGGATGTGTAGAAAAAATTCATCAACATCTCCAAAGCCTCTCAAAATTACACTCTCTTCTTCTCTCCCCAATTTCTCTACACATACAACTCATATACACTCACAAAGATACACACTAATTCTCTACCAATCAAATAATTCCATTTGCCCCTCAAAAAGTCTCCCTTACTTATTACTTACTAATATAATATCTTAATAATAATAATAATAATAATAATAATACTCAACAATTATCTCTTAATATAATATTATATATATATATACAAATATCTCCACCAATCTCTACACATCCTTAATGACTTAGAATAATTACCCATAACTCCATAATTTCCTCATATAATAACAACTAACTCCCAACTTACTTAACAATTATACCCCTCTCTACCAAAAGCATATACTCACACTTAAATGTAATCTAAAACTCTACTAAATATGTCATGAAAATAATATGCATGAACAAAACTTTAAAAGTACGGGTGTTACATCAACAACCCCAAAACACGTGTCCAAAAAGAAATACATACTCAATTATATTATAAGTATATATACATGTCATGCACATTATTAACTTAATATATAATAGTCATATATTTACTAGTATAACAATAGGGAAAAGCAATGCAAACATTTTTGTTTTGCTGGACATTAGCGCTCGCTACTGCTCTGAAGCAGCTAGAAGGACTGGCGCTCGCTAGTGACTGGAGGCAACCCCTCCCCCGATCTGGCTGAACTTGCTGAAAACACCACCTATTTCAAAACACATACACACCAAAATGCCTCCTTAACAATATTTCCCATATATATATCATAAATACTCATCCATATAATATACAAACATTTGATAAACACACTCATTTATATGAATCTCATGCTTCAAACCTCCTATGCACAAACATAGTGCATTATCAAAACCCCAAATACACACTACATCTACACTTCTCAATTCATACATCATATATAATCAAAATGCATACAACATTATCAATAAATATGCAAGTGATGCATGATGATGAGGATGGGAGTCGATATCACCAAGCACACCTTGAGCCCTCTAGAAGTTACTATCAAAATAAGCCTCAAGCTCGGACTAACTATTCTTGAAAAATAATTACAAATGAGTGAGCTTGCGACTCAATAAGTAATTACCAATATAACCATGCATATACATCTCCTCAAGAACTAATTAAGTCAAACATATAACAAGGATTTAATGGATTAAGTTCAAATAAGAACTATTACTTTACATCAATACATACACACCACTTCAAGAATTCATGTAGGACATATCCATATAATACACAAATCATATACTTAAGGTATACCAATGTATACATATAACAACAATATGCATTAAGCATCACATCTTATCACATACAACCAAAACTCATTCATTCATAACATATAATAGTTTGGTTTCCGGCTGGAACCACCTCACATGTGCATTTCTTATAAGTAGTCATATACTAAGACTATCCACCCGGCTCAGTCCCAGTTCTCACTTTCTTATATATATATATATATATATATATATATATATATATCATTGGATAGCTATACACCCGGCTCAGCTTGCCCATATCTCAAATTTCATTATTTACACATGTGACCACTACTGGAACTATTCACCTGGCTTAGTTCCAGATTTCACAATCAGTGAAGGCTATCCGCCCGGCTCAGCCTCACTATCACACATATCCTCATAATTTCTCATTCTCATGAATCAAGCCACATACATATTTTCAAATCACATTTCAATCACTTCTCAAACACATACACAATTCACATTCAATATTCATACCTCACCTTTCACCATATTAAATCAATAAATTTAACACACTTCATTATTCTCACAATATATATATGATATATATATCATTTATACCATATAATTCTTTAATTCAAGAGAATCAATATATATATCATTATATTAATAATTACTTACACATAATGCTTCAACTCCTTCAAATGACAAGTTTTTCTTAGTGATTGGTGTTTCCTTTATCCTTGTTCACTCCTACATATAGCTATGCATCAATACCACATAACAAACTTGACTCTTGCATCAAATTCAACCAAATGCAACTAAGTGCAACTACCTACTCAATGTTCAATACATCTAAATAAAATCTACACAAGTCCAGAAATTATGAAATTCATACTAAAGCTAGCCAAATGAGTTTACAATAAATTCTAATTAGAATTTCTTGATTTAGACATACATAGAATTAAATATGAATTTTTTACTAAATCCGGGCAAAACAAAGTCAACAATAAAACTCAAAAATGTAGAGCTGTGCCAGTCAGTATTAACAGCAAAATTAGCTCTGGCACAAAACATAAAAGTTGTAGAGGACTCTCTGAAGTTTTCAGTGCATCAAACCTTGCTCAAATCAGAGGTCTACAGCTCAAGTTATATTCAAAATACTAAGACTGATACACAATCAAAATAGAACACAAAAATTCACAACAACAACCCTAACTCAATTAACCAAAAATAAACACAAGGCTTACTAAATTGATGCTCCAAATACTTTTAGATCTTCTAAAGCTCTCTAAAATAATTCTTAGATGAGTAGAAAAAAATTAAAATCTCCCAAAGCTATCAAGAACTCCTCTTCTCTTATTTCTCTCTATAAAATTCTCTATACTCTTCCTATACATACACACACACATACTTTACCAATTAAAACACACCATTTGCCCCATTTCTAAAGTCTTCCTAATAATTACTAATAAACATCTCTACACTACTCTTAATAAAATAATAAATAAATATCACCAAATCTCTACACCCCCTTACTCAACTTGAATAAGTACTCAATAATCTTTCACTTTCTATTATGACAACTAACTCCCAATTTTTTTAACAATTAGGTCCCTTTCTACCCAAAAGTACATACTCAACTTAAATATAACCCATAACTCTACTACCCATATCATGAAAATATAATGCATGCACAGTGCATCTAAGATGTGAGTGTTACATCATATGTTGTATTCTGACTAACAGCCCCCAATTTTTTGAGATTGTCTGCAAACTTCTCATGAAATGTGCTCCATGCACATGTCCAAAAATGCTTCTTAAATTCTCCTCCTCCCCATTTTCTGGACCATTTTGAGTGCACATGTCTAGCACAAAACTTGTGCTCAGCTTGAGGAATCACAGTTATAACAACATCAAGTAAACCCTATGAAGAAAACATAAATATAACTCAGTTGCGCATAAACAAAGGAATAATAGTCATGTAAATAAAAAACAGTTTAAAAATTTAACCTTTTGCATATCAAAAATTATAGTGATAGAAGAACCATCTAGTAGCTCAAGTTCTTTTGCCAACCACTCCAACAACCACCTCTAATTCACCTTACTTTCCTTATTGACTACTGACCACGCTATTGGATACATTTGATCATTAACATCCAACCCAGTTACTGCCAATAATTGGCCATTGCAAACGCCCTTCAAAAAACACCCATCAACACCTATTATAGGTCTACAACCAGCTTTCTAACCTTTTTTTACAGCATCGAAGTAAATAAATATACGCCTAAAAACCCTTTTTCCATCATATAAGTCATTGTAAGCAGTGCTGCCAGGGTTGGTTCTGATTATAGCATCAACATATGCCTCTAGATAGCCAAATTAATCCTTGTAATTGTCATCTAATTCTGCAATCACCATTTTTTTCCCTTTTACACTTTGTTATAAATACATTCAACTTGATTTCTTCTTCAAAAGCTTTTTTCAAATCCTTCAGTGTCACTCTCACTGTCACTCTCACTACTACATTCACTCTTTTCTCTGCCAACTGCACCTTCTGTATCACCATCTATCCTACCACCTGTAACCCCTTCTTCTCTTCTAGCATCTTCATTCCTGCCACATGTAATGTAACACCCACTCTTTTTTATATGTAATCATGATGTATGTATTACATTTATTTCATATGTGATAATGGATCTAGTATAAGTTGAACTTGAGCATGTGGTTGTAGAGAGGGACCAAATTGAAAGGCAAGTTTGAAGTTAGTTGTAGCAATATAAAGTTATGGGAGTATTGTACATTAGGCCTACTTCATTAAGGAGTTAGTTGGTTATTTGTGATGATATTTGATTATAATTTATTAGAATATATTATTATTGTTATTATTATATTAGCATTATTATTATTATTGTTTAAGTGATAAATATATATATAAAATGTAATCATTTTAGGAAGACTTTGGTGGGGAGGAGGAGTAATTAGCATTTTGTGATTGGTGGGTTGTAATTATATGAGTATTTAATTGTTTATGTATGTGTGTGAGTGGTAAGTGTTGAGAAGAAGAAGAGAAGAGAGTGAGCTTGAGAGGTTTTGGAGAAAATTAATAATTCTCTACTCAATTAGCAAAGATTTTGGAGAGCTAAAGAAGATTTATTAGCCTTTTGAGCATCATATTGGTAAGTTTTACAATTATTTTAGTTAATTGAATTAGGTTTTGATGTTAGGAAAATTCAGGTATGCTATCTCTGTTTTTTTAGTCCTAGTATTTTGACCATATCTGGAGTTTTAGAGCTCTGATTTGAACATAGTTTAATGTTCTGGAAACTTTAGAGATTCTTCTACAACTCTCACATTTTGAGCTTGAGCCAAATCTATTGTTAATTTATTCGAATAAGATCAGATATTTTGTTGCTCACTCTATCATACTGTGTGACTTGTTATTGATTAAATTATCGTAATTAATTCTCTACATGTGATAATTAGGTTTATTCAGCTGGTATTGAAAGTAGACTTATGTAAGTAGAGTTTTTGTGAATTTAGTGATTTTTGGATGTGTGTGTCATTATTGAAAGCAACATGAACATTATGCATTTAACATGCTAGTGCATGCAGGTTGGTTATGAGTTTTCTTGTATTTGGTTATATAGTGATATCTAGAGTTATAAGACTCTAAATTGAGCAAGGTTAGATGATTTGGAAACTTCAGAGTGTCCTCTATAACTTTTATATTTTGACCCAGAGTTGATTTTGCTGTTAAAACTATCTGGCATGACCCGCAATTTTCTTGCTCAACCTGTTAGCTCTGTGTTACCCGGATTTAATCAAAAGTCTATAATTAATTCCATACTTGTCCAAATTGAGTGATTCTAGTTGGAATTTGAAGTAACTCATATGACTAGCTTCAGTAATATTTTCATGATTTTTAGACTTATGTGTGAATTATTTGGGTACTTTGAACCTAGAGTATGGGGTTGCACTTAGTTGCATTTTATTGAGTTGAGTGCAAGTGCCATGGTTGCTACATGAATTGATGTATGAATTGTGTGTAGGATTTGATAAGGATATTGAAGACCTTATTCTATAGGGGGAGCTTTTATTTAAGAAGGAGTTGAAGGCTTGAGGTAATTAATTATTAATTTAATGCTTACATGTAGTAATTTTCAAGTAACTATAGTTCTTTAACTATATTAAATTGTGTATGTTATTAAAGTGGCAAGAATGATGAATATGTGATTATATTGATGTGAGAAAGTGTTGTGGTGAACTATGAAAGATACCACATGTATGCCTTTAAGTGGCAAGATTGTTGAGCATGATATATATGAATTTATATATGGACATGTTGTTGTGAGAAAATATGATATATATATATAGGGTATATGGTTGGTTTATTTTTAGTATACTTTTGGTTTATTATTGGTATACTTTTGGTTTATAATTGGCTATGAATATGAGAATATGTTGAGATGAATTGATATACGTTGCTTATGAAAAAGGTGAATTTTGATTCACGATATGAAAATGAAAGGGATGTGGAATTGTGATGATATAATTGTATATATGCATTTTGATATGTTGTGAGGATGATGAAAAATATGCATATGGCATGATGTGAGAAATGTGAGAAAAATGTGTGTGGGTGGAGATTAAGCTCCACGATCTGAGACTGAGCTGGGCAGAGAGTCTCAGATATGGCCATTCATGTGATATATATATATATATATGTGTGTGCACGTGTGAGATCTGAGACTAAGCTGGGCAGAGAGTCTCAGGAATGGCCACAGATATAAATGAAAAGAAAAAGAAAAAGAAAAGAAAAAGAAATAGAAAATAAAATAAAATAAAAAGTGAGCTTGTGTGAAACATGTGTAATGTGTGTCAAGAATTCCCTCTGAATTACTAACAAGCATAACATGCATCGTTGCATTAAGATTATATAAATATATTGAATGTGAAGTGTGATTGTGATGATTGTACATTGTGGATTGTTAAATGGTAGGATTTGGTGTTTATGAGGCACCAACAATGTGTTTAAATGTTTGGATATGTTTTTGGGGTGATTTGGATGTTATGCAGGACAGGTCACACGGCCATGCACCTTTTTGGCACGGTCGTCCGTACCCAGGATGAAAATACATCAAAGCAGGCACGGCCATATGCCATTTTTGCACAGCCATGTGGTTCCAGAGGAAAATTGGCACGCCTCAGGCACGATCGTGCCTAAGTCTTGCACGGCCGTGCATAACCCCTGCGCGGCCATGCAATAACTTTTGCACACCCATGCACAACTTTTATGTTAAATACCTATATTTTAATGTGTTGCAATATATATTATGTATTTTTTTTAATTATTTGTTGAGAAGAACTATATGTATGCTTAATTTAATAATTGCTTATTGAGTCGCAAGCTCATTCCTTTGCAATTGTAGTTTCCAGGCTTTGATTGATTAGAAAGCTTGAAGTATATTTCTTGTGAACTCAGATGGGTCAAAGGCAGGCTTGGTGTCGACATCTCCATCCTAATCATCATAGCATTTGGGCATTTTGTAGTCAAGTTTAAATGTATATTTTAATATTATATAATACTTGTATAAAGTATTTTCAGTATATCAAACAAGAGTTTTTATTTATGTATATCTATCTTTTATTCAGAAAACTTTTCATATGCCACGTGTTTGTTGTAATGTATGGACACTTGTATGTGGTACCTGGAGGGTGCTACATTATATGTACAATCAAACGCTATCCCCAAGATAATTGCTAAGTAATATTGCTGATAATATATATAAAGTTGAGATAAGACACCAGTCATTATGGTGTTATCTAAAGGATATATATTACAAGTATATAGATTTGTTTATAAATCCAAAACATTCACATTATCAAATTGCTAAGAAATCATAATAGTTGCATCTTTAGCTGATACTATAATCAATATACTGCTGAGAATAATCCTTTCATAAAATAATAATAATAATAAACACATTCTTACTTTAAGTTTCTTCAACTATACCAGTAACAAAATATATTGCTATATGTTCCCAATTTCTGCTACATAAACTAAGTATTGTAATAAGCAATAATAGTAACTTAATATTTAATAGAAAACAACTTGTAAGGAAATATCAGTTAAATCATAGAAAAACATTTTATATTATTCAACATTTTTATACATATATTTTTAAAAATTTAAATTATAGGTTTAACCACTCACCTGAGCTGTCTGAAGTAAGATCTAGTTGGCTGGACCTGACATAGGCTCTACAACTGCGATAGGTTCTGATCCTAAAATTTAAGAGACAAGATTATAAGATTATAAGCTTTCTATTTAAAGTCTACTCAATATATTTGATATATGGTAGGTTGGTAAGGTTTAGAACCTTAAAAATAGTCCGAAAAAGCTTTCGAAAAGGTCTAAAGGCGTTAGAAAGCTACTGAGGCACCTCCTTAGCACTGAGGCACTGCCTTAGCTCACTGAGGCGCTGCCTTAGCTCACTGAGGCGCTGCCTTAGCTCACTGAGGCACCTCCTCAGCACACTAAGGCACCTCCTCAGCGTTGATGTGTCACCTGAGTTGGTTGCAAACGAACTTCTATAACCGAAAACCTCAATTTTTGCATATTTTGATCATAATTCACCACCAACACAACATCCAAATGAGAAAAAACACTTATATAAAGTCTATTCTAACCTAACTAAAACTCTAAACTAATCAAAACAATCACAACATACAATTTTATCAAAATTCAGTAATTTAGAAATAAACAAAACTAAAGTCATTTACATTAAATGCTTGAATTCAATACAAATTTTGATATTGGAAGATGAAAAACTTAGAAAAGTAACTAAAATGGATTGATGGCGAGAAATTGAAAAGAAAGAAAGAAAGAAAGTAAGTAAGAAAGGAAAAGAAACAAATGGTAATATAAACCTAAAGAAGAAGGGAAACATAGGGAAGGAAGGTTGCTAAAATAACTTTGTTTAAAATAAATAACCATTTAGTCCCTTAAGTTTACTCCAATAACCTAATAGGTCCTTAAACTTAGTTTTTTTCAAATCCTATTAACTTTTATAGGTTAGTTAACTTCTAGAGCATAATATTACAATTCTCTCTCTTTTAAGAAATTTCATCCTCGAAATTTACATACCTACGAGAAAAATAAATGGGGATATTAAATTCACATATCTTCTTCTCTCTCCCATGTTGCTTCCTCCTTAGAATGATTACTCCATAAAACCTTAACCAATGGAATCACTTTATTCCTGAAAACTTTCTCTTCTTTGGCTAATATTCCTATGAGCTTTTCTTCGTAAGTCAAATCTTCCTTTAATTCTATTGGTTGATGTTATAGTATGTGGGAGGGATTACTTCTATATCTTCTCAACATGGACACATGAAAAATATCATACACCTGAGATAGCTTTGGAGGCAAAGCTAACCGATATGCTACCAGTTCAATTCTTTCAATCACTTCATATAGTCCAATAAAACGAGGACTCAATTTTTCACACTTCCCAAATCGGACTATACCCTTCCACTGAGATATCTTCATAAATACCTTGTCATCTATATTTTTTCTAAATAAATAACCATTTAGTCCTTCAAGTGTACCCTAATAACCTAATAGGTCCTTAAAATTATTTTTTTCTAATCCTATTAACTTTTATAGGTCAGTTAACTTCTATAGCAGAATATTACAATGAATTTGAAATTTTTTTGATGAGCTAATTCATGAAGGTTGACTTAAAAATTGATTTGGTGTTGATTTTTTATAAAGACGATTTTTGTTTGCATTTTTCATATGTTTTCAATATGAAATATTTCTTAAATATGTTGATATCTAGGGCAACTCTTTTTGCATATATAAATATTGTTTACCAATCATTTAAGGGTACGTGTAGAGAACAAAATTGATCTTCATTAAAAGATTTTTTATGCTTCATTGGCTGGTTTATTTTCTCTCTAATATCTATAGGTTTGATTGTAATTTTTGAAAGAGAGACACACTATCTTTAAATTCATTATTTGTGAACAGTGGATGCTTAGTTTCTAGAGTTAATCAAAATCAGGATCGTATACAGTTTTTTTGGATCTGTTAGAAAAACTAGTGAGGGTATTAGTTATTGGAGCTACTGAAAATCAGTTCAGGTGACAACTTAGGTTATGATAGACGTAAGGCTATATTTGGCTTGTCTCTTGCCTATGAAAAGAGATTTTGAGATAGTAAAAAATCTTAATGAGGGTTCCTTAAGGAGAGGATGTAGGCAAGGGGTGCTAAACCACTATAAAATTGCTTATGTTGATCTCTACTCTTTCTTCTTATTCTTATTTATTTTATATTTCAATCCTCATTTTATTAACTTGCTTTGATTTTCAATAGAACTAATTACTAGACCATCTCTTTTCAATAGAACTAATTATGATTACTAGAAAAATAGGATGGGAATTTTCATTCAACTTGTTGACATTGATTGCTGAAAAATTATTCTTACTGGATATTTTATTCTAATTAAGAAAGAAGTTGATAGCAAAATAGTTCCACTTTTTGAATCTTAATATTCAGAAGCTAATTGGAAAATGGTGCCAATTAATGCTAAAGCTCTTAATATGATTTATTGTGCTCTTAATGTGAATGAATATAATAGGATCTCAACATGTACCTCTACCAAATAAGTGTGGGATAAATTTAAAGTGACCCATGAAGGAACAAATCAGGTGAAAGAGTCTAAAATTAACTTACTGTGGAGAGATTATGAGTTATTTTCCATGAAGCCAGATGAAACCATTTCTGCCATGAACTTCTGATTCAGTGAAATTGTCAATACATTAAAAAACCTTGGAAGAGATCTGACTGAGGAAGAAATTAAAGAAAGTTCTCAAATCACTACCTAAAAATGGGAAACTAAAGAGATAGTCTTGTGTGAAGCTAAAGATTTATGAAACTACTCTTATGATAAGCTAATTAGATTTTTGCTCACCTATGAGATGATGATGAAGGGAAAATTAAAAGACACTTCAACAGAGAAGAAAAAGTGAGGAGATATTATTTAAGAATGGAATCAAGAAAATGTTCAAGAAATGAGGAAAGACCTATAAGAAAAACATAAAGAAAATGTTTAATCCAAAGTTAGAGCCTTAAATTAAGAAGGAGGCTCCAGAATTCATTTGCTTTGAATGCAACAAACTTGGACATATTAAAGCTAATTGTCCTAAACTGAAAAAGAAGTCTAAGAAGAAAAAGTTCAAGAAAGAAATGGTTGCAACCTGGAGCAATAGTGATGAATCTAACACCAGTGAAGAAGATAAAGACGGATGAGAAGTTGTAAATCTATATTTAATGGCAAAAGAAGATAAAAATCTACAAATCTTAAGCTGATGCAGATGCTGAAGCTGAATCATTGATAGACTCAATTCATAAAGTATACCTTTTTGAACCTCTCTCCTATGATGAATTATAAGTTGCTTTTGGTGATTTGTTCAAAGAATTTAAAAATTTATCCAAAAAGTATGGAAATCTTAAAAAGGAACTAAAGGCCTTCAAATATAAAAATAAAATGTTATGTGCTCAATTTAAATATCATGATTCACAACCTTAAAGAAAAAGGAAGTAATGAATAATAAAATCCTTACTGATCAGTCTGAAAAAATAGCTGAAGTGGAAAATGAAATCAACTTTCTGAAAAGAGAACTAGGTGTTGCTACAAAAACAAATGTGACTCTCTTGAAAGAAAATGAAAATCTTCAATAGAACATTTTAAGTCTCACAAATGATCTTAAAAAGCTCACCAAAGAAAAGCACACATTTGATGTACTATTAGGAAATCATCATTCGCACAATGATAAATTAGGCTTAGGATTCAGTGGATCTAGAAAATACAAGAAATATGAAACTCATTTTGTTAAAGCTGCCTCTTCATGCTATAAGCACTTTACTTTTTTTACTGCAATTATAAAGGACACATTGCTAAATTTTATACTTATAAGAAAGGTATCTCTAAAGCAAAATTTATTTGGTTGCCAAAGAAGTTTGATTTAATTTATGAAGCTAACCAGATAGAACCCAAATTAATTTAAGTACTTAAAAGCAAGTGATCTAATTGCAGGTTTACCTAAATAGTATGGGTAACACCCGCCTTTTAGAATACGTAATCATGTCGTATACATTGCACGTTATATATAGTCTGATGGTGGATTCAATTTAAGTTTGGAATGAGCATATGTTGTAAAGGACCTATTTGTAAAGTAAGAAAGGCTTAATTGTAATAATTGGGAAGTTATGGGTCATTGTATAATAATTCCATTTTATTAAGGGGCTTAGATGATATTGTGGTGATAAATGCTATAACTATTAAGATTTTGCATTTAATGGTTATGGTTATGCATTTAATTCTAGAGACACCTTAGTGTATATTTGGAGAGTTGTGATTGGAGAGTGTATATATGTGTATATGTATGTGTATGTTTTAGTAGAGAGTATAGAGATTTGGAGAGGGAAGAGAAGAGAGTGTTCTTGCTTAGCTTTGGGAGATTTTGATATTCTCTACTCATCTAGCCATAATTTTAGTAAGCAATAGGAGATCCATAAACTATTGCAGCATTATTTAAGTAAGTCATGCATGTATTTTGTTCTTTGAAGTTAGGTTTTGATGTTGTGAAATTCGTCCTCTATTTTTCACTTGCATTAGTCCTAGTGTTTTGGCCATAACATGGGCTATAGAGCTCTGAATTGAGTATCGTTAGATGATCTAGAAACGTTAAAGAGTTCTCTAAAATTTTATGTTTTCAGCTTTGATATAATATGTGGTTAAAAAGGTCTAACAGGGCTCAACATATTATTGCTCATGTTGGTGGCTCTATTGTACCTGAATTATTTCAAAAATCCATAATTAATTCTATACATGTCTTATTTGAGTAATTCTAATTGGAATTGAAACTAGACTTATAATAATAGCTTTAGTAGTAATATCATAATCATTGGTCATATGAGTACATCATGTGGTTATATTGAACTTTGAACATTAAATTGCATCTAGTGAGATTGGATGCAAGTACAATGGTTGTTATATGAGATTGATGTATGATTATGTGTAGGAGTTAATAAAGGGAAGGAAAGCACTCATAATTAGAAGAAAGGCCTTTGTTGAGGTAGAAGCATTTTAAGGTAAGTAATTACTAATATATGTTATATACATATGCTACACTCTTGTGTATAATAGTATAAATATATGTGAATTTATAGATAGTATGTGGATATTGAATTGTTGAATGGAATATGATGTGGAATGAGTTTCCACCCTTTTTATATATTGGAAATATGGAAATTTGTGGCTAAATGATTAGATGTATGCTTGATATGTGGAATGTGGTGGATATTACAAATGTGTAGGTTGAATGTTACGAAATGAGTATGGAATAGTAATCATGGATGAATTAATGGTGAAATATTGTGTGATGACCTATTGAGATGCAATTGCATTGAATTGTATTGTGTTGAGATTCACACGAAAGTGTGATATGTAAAGAAGGTGAGGATATGTGATAATGTGTGATAGTGGGGACTGAACCGGGCGGATAGTCTCCACTGATTATGTGTACTAGGCAAGCTGAGCTGGGCATATAGCTACCCATAAATGATGTGTAAAGTGAGACTGAGTCGGGCGGATAGTCTCACTAAATAGCCATTTGATTGATATTGAAATTGTGAGAAATATAGCCAATGAGGCTAAGTGTAAGGTAATTGTGTGAGGAAAGGTCTGGCCGGATACTAACTGTTGTATGGAAACATATATACTTTGAATTTATGCTTTTGAATGAGATTCAATGTGTGAATGTGTTAATGAAGTGTTCAATTTATGAATATAGATGCTTTGAATTTGTAAATGATTGAGAATAATGTATGGGTGAATGAGTTGGTGATGTTTGGTATATGTTTGAAGTGTTTTTAAGTTAGTATTGAGCTATGTTCAAGTGTGGATTGGATTGCAAAGCTTTAAGATGGCCAAAATAAAGTTTTGGCTAAGCTTGGGTTGCTTACGGTCTGCTCACAACCATGAGGAAGAAACCGTGAGCACCCCAAGCCATTTTGAATAGTAAATGGCTCTTTCACTGGCTGCTCATAGTCTGGCTCACGACCGTTAGGAGCCCGAGTTGTTCGCTTGATTCTTCCTTCTTTGGACTTCATTATACACTTAATGTAGTGCCAATTGAAATGTAACTTCATGGTGATTATATGTAGAAGTACTAGAGGTTTAGAAAACTATTTTATTACCTCTAGAATGTATCTTATATCTTAGATTTTATATCAAATCAATTTACTTCTTATGAGTTTGTTATATGTGCACAAATGTATTAGTAGTTGCTTATTGAGTTGCAAGCTCACCCATTTGCGTTAAAATTTTTCAGGACTCAAATAGGCTAAGCCAGAAGCTTGCATTGGAGTCTTAGGTGGGCCGAAATGAGTATGGTGTATCCGACCTTTATCTTTCATTTGCATTTTGGCATTTTGTAGTGACTTTGTCTATACAAGATAGTCTTATGTAACTAAATTGTGAAATGTTATACAATGTATGTACATATGAGTATTCATTTATATAAATAAGTACATTTGACATAAGTTTTTCTTATGCCACATGTATGGTTATGATTTTAGGTGTTACATGTAGTGGTATCAAAGCAGGGATTAGACTCCCTTGGGACATGAGAACATGTTGCATTCATGGCATACAATGCATAAGTCATAGGTGAATAATAGTTAATGTGTGTTGTATATGTTAGGATGGAAGGATACCAAGCTCAATATATCGGCCCATAAGAGTCGTCAGAGTTTGTATATGGTCAATCACCAATGCATTCAGTCAGTGCATTTGAACAATCACAACCTCAACCTCAACCTCCTCCTACACAAGTTGAATATCCTACATTTATGTAGGAATTTATTCAAATTATGAAGGAGGTAACCTAAAAACTAATGGATAGTGCTCTAGATGATCACTATGAGAGGATAAGAAAGCAAGGTGCAAAAGTTTTTGTTGGCACCACTGATCCAACGGTGGCAGAAGAATGGCTAAAAAACATGGAGAGAGTGTTAAATCGAATTGAATGTACAACGAAGAAGAAAGTAAGCTACACAACATCCTTATTTGAACAAAATGCACTAGACTGGTGGGAGACGGTGTGTGGGAGTAGAAGTGTACTGGAGATATTAACCTGGGCTGATTTCTTGAATGAGTTTACTAATAAATACATGCCGGTTGTTTATAAAGCTAAGAAGAAGTTGGAGTTCCATAATCTGAAGCAAGATGATTTATCAGTCATTGAATATGAGGTTCGGTTTGTTAAACTCTCAAAATATGCACAGGAAGAAGTGGCAACTGATGAGTTAAAGAGAGATAAATTTGAAAAAGGGTTGAACCTTGAAATCTGAGAACAGATAGCCATAAAATAACCTACCTACAGAGATCTACTGGAGACAGCTCTCATAGTTGAGGAAACCATATTTGAGAGAAATGCATTAGAGGCTAAAAGAAAGAGAGTTACTAGTGCATTTACCACTTCAGCAAGGACCAACAGTGGATCATTCTTTAGGGGTGTTTGGTTTCAATAAGGAAGCTTTAAATGATGTGGGTCAATTCGACCAAGTCAATCATCAGAGAGTACATTTATCAAAGGAAGTGAAAGGGCAGATAGTCAAAGGAATGTTGCTAGAGGTAGATCTACAAGTAGCATGTCAACTCCAATATACAACAAGTGTGGTAGATTTCATTTCAGGGAATGTTGGGATTCTAAACCTAATGTGTGCTACCATTATAACCAACCAAGTCTCTTTATGAGGGAATGCCCATTGAGGACATGTGTGGGAGGATCCCAAATGACAATACAAAGTAGTGCTGGGGAAAACTTTCCACATGCTAGTAGTGTAACACCCACCCTAATTATGACGTAATTATGAATTGTTTGAATTGAGTTTGAGTAGGAAGTATAGAAAGGACTAGATTGTAAGGCTAGTAACGTCTTGTTTGTAGCAAACATAAGTTGAAGGGTTAGATGGATAGAAGAGTGATTCATTAACGATCAAAGTGGATATTTGGCTATAAAATATCAAAAATTTGGTATGATCTTCTCCAGCCAACGTGAGTGTATATATGTATGCATGTATGTGTGTGAGAGAAGAGGAGAGTGAGTTGCACCATTATTTTCAAAAGAAAAAGGGTTTGAGAGAGAGAGAGAGAAAGAGAGGCTGCTTTGGATGGAAAGAGGAGAGTTAAAGTTGTGATTAACAACCTCCTTAGTGCTAGAACACTTATTGGTAAGTGATTTATGTTTTAATTGAGTTTTTGTTAAAGTTGGATAGAGTTTTGATGGTTGAAAATTTGTGCTCTATTTTGGCTGAATTTTTACCCTCTGTAATTTGGCCATATCTAGATCTATACAACTCTGATTTGAGAAATCCTTAATGTTCTGGAAACCTCAGAGAGTCCTTTATAAGTTTCATATTTTAAGTTTTTCCACAATTCGTTGTTAAAAGGGTCTAATAGAGTAAAACATTCCAGTGCTCACTGAATGCTCTGTTTTAGGCTAAATGGGTTGTAAAATTCATAAATAATTCTATACATGTCCAAATGGAGTGATTTTAGTTGGAATTTAAAAAAGACCTGTAACCCTAGCTTGAGTAGTAATTTGGGGGTTTTTAGATTAGCGTGTGTGTGGAAAGGTCTAGTTGAATGTGAAGCCGTTTTAGTGAGCTTATGTTTTTGAATGGTTATTTGTTAAAATTTGGTATATGCTGATGTATAGGAGTTGAAAGAGGAGAAGAAGGCCCTACTCAGTAGAAGGGATTAGCCTAAGAAGGAGTTGAAGTGTGTGGGTAAGTAACTGTTAATTCAATGCTTACTATAGTACTTCTTTTGTAACTATAATTGCTTGATTGATTATGCTTATTGTATGAATATCAAGTATAAAAGTGAGTAAGAGAATGAATATGTGATATGTGAAATGAATGAATATGATGATTATATGTTGAGATACGGAAACCACTTGAGGTGGTGTAAATATGATACAAGACTATGAATTTGTTGTGAGATGTTGAAACATCATGCATATTGCATTGAGAGAGAAAGAAATGTGGGTGGAGACTAAGCTCCACGATCTGAGCTCAGATGTGGCCATTCTGATATGTGCATAAACATATATCTATATATATATATATATATATATATATAAAAGTTGGGAGATTGAAAAACATCTCGATAAAAGTTGGGACATTGAAAAACATCTCAAGAATGGGCCACGGATAGATGGAAAGGAAAAGAAAAGGTAAGTGAGAAAACATAATCATACATTCACACATTATGTTTGTTTATATTACGTTAAATATGAATTTGATTTATGATGGGGTGTAATTAGTGAGTTATAAACCCCATGTATCTATGCTAGTACTTGCTAGATTATTATGAAAGTTATGGTATTATGTATGGATGTTAAATTGCCTGGTTTATTGTGAGAATATGCTATCAGGTGAATAACACGGGTTCAGACACGGCCATGTCTCGATGCATGTTGAAAGACACGGGCATGTATGTGTGTAACAATATTGGCAGAGAGATACATGGGCATATACATGGGCGTGTCTTTAACCGTGTGTACATACTGAATATTGGACAGTGAGATACACGGGTAGACACATGACCGTGTGTAAGACCGTGTCTCGACTATGATTTGAGTTATTAAACTACATGGGGAGAGACACATCCGTGTAGTTCATGTTTAATAATTTTCCATGTATTTTATCAATTAGTTCTTGAGAAGAACTATATGTAATATTATTTTAATAATTACTTATTAAGTCGCAAGCTCATTCCTTTGCAAATCGTGGTTTTCCAGGTGGTATTTGGCTTTACTTGAAGTTTCATTTTGTTAAAGCTTCAAGCTTGGTTTAAGACAAGCTCAGGTGGGACGACAGTATGCTTGATGACATCTTCTCCATCCATTCACGTCAACGTTACCATTTTGGCATTTATGACTTTTATATAATGATATTCAATACTTATGTACTTATTATGTAAATAGTATAAACTGAACTTTCATATATATATATATATATACAGTATCTTCTATTTAAAGAAAAATTTTACTATTCATATTATGTCCTATGATTGGTACATATGTATTTGGTTCCTAGAGGGTGCTACATTAAGTGGTATCAAAGCGGGAATTAAATTTCCTTGGGACATAAAATATGTTGTATTCATAACATCTCATGCATAAGTTTTAGATGAGTTTTAGAAAGCATGTATTTAATGTACATTGCATATCTCAGGATGGATGAACATTAAGCACTTCCAGTTGGTCCCGAAGAGTCTTCTGAGTTAGTTCATGGCCCTAGTCCTGAATAAGCTCAACCTCAACCTCAAGCACCACTTGCTGCATATCCTTTTATGGAGGAGTTTGTGCAGATGATACGAAATATAGGCCAGCCACTAGCACCGATAGGGAATGTGGTGGATAAGGTTTATGAGGTGCAAAAGCCTTTGTGGGTACTACTGACCCTGCAGTGGTGGAAGAATGGCTTAGAGCCACTGAGAGAATTCTGTTTACACCTCTGAAAAGAAAGTGAGTTATACTTCTTCCCTCTTTGAACAATACGCACTTGACTGGTGGGAGACAGTACCGGGGAGTAGGAATGTACCTTTAACCTTGACTTGGGAGGAATTTTTGAGAGTGTTTACAGAGAAATACATACCGGCGGTGTATCGGGATAGAAAGAAGATTGAGTTTCTAGAACTGAAACAAAATGATCTCTCCATTGCTGAATATGAGATTCAATTTGTAAGATTGTCGAGGTATGCTCCAGAAGAGATTGCCACTGAAGAGCTAAAAAGAAATAAGTTTGAGAGGGGATTGAATTTAGACATCCGAGAGAAGATGGCCATTAAACCCCCTACTTACAGAAAAGTGTTGAAGATGGCATTGAGAGCTAAAGAAATGATGATTGAAAGGCAAGAAGTGGAGGCCAAAAAGAAGAAGACCACTGGTTCATTCTCAGCTCCAACTCGAACTAGTGGAAGTTCATCCTTCCAGGGCTCTAGTTTTCCAAGAAGCAATTTTAGAGGAAGGAGTATGAGTCGATCCAATCAGTCAAGGGGAGGATCATTTGGCCGTGGTTTGGGAAGATTTGAGGGCCGAAGGGGGCAAGGTAGATCCATGAGTAGCTCATCCATTCCACTATGTAACATATATGGAAGACACCACTCGGGTGAATGCTGGAATTTGAAACCGGGTGCATGTTTCAACTGTGGTCAGTATGGCCATTTCATTAGAGATTACCCAGCAAAGAGAAGTGGGGAAAGCTCCCAGACAATTGTTCAAAGCAGTGCAGGAAAGAATATATCCACTGCTAGTCAAGGAAGAGGCCGGGGTGGTAGAGGAAGTGGAGTTGGTACTTCAAGTCAAGCAGGATCTGCTGGTCCATCACAAGGCCAAGCAAGAGTTTATGCTATCTCCAGACATAAAGCTCCTGCTGCTCCAGATGTGGTCACTGGTATTTTCTCTATCTTTGACCATGAGGCATTTGTTTTGATAGACCCAGGATCAACTTGTTCTTTTGTGTTTAGTGAGTTTGCTTTGAGACTGCATGGAATCATTGAACCCTTAGAACATGCTTTATGTGTTTCTATGCTTGTTGGGGGTTTTATGGTAGTTAATTCAATCATGAGAGCTTGTCCTATAGTAGTGGGTGGTGAGGCATTACATGCAGACTTAATAGTTATTAAGCTAGATGAGTTTGATGTTATTTTGGGTATGGATTGGTTGGCTAAGAACCATGCCATTGTGGATTGTTACACTAAAGAAGTGGTGATAGATTTAGAAGGGAAATGAATAGTTTTTGTGGGTGAAAGAAAAATTATGCCTGCTTGTTTAATTTCAGCAGTTACAGCTTTCCATTTGATTAGAGAGGGATGTGAATTTTACTTGGCGAGTGTTTTAGACACAACTAAAGTTAGTTTGGGAGTAGTAGAGGTACATGTGGTTAGAGAATTTTTGAATGTGTTTTTAGATGAGTTACCGGGATTACCTCCGTATAGAGAAGTTGATTTTGAGATTGAGACTGTTCTGGGAACGGCACCGATATCCATTGCTCCTTACAGAATGGTACTAACAAAGTTGAAAGAGTTAAAAAAGCAACTAAAGGAGTTGTTAGAGAAAGGTTTTATCTGACCAAGCATTTCACCGTGGGGAGCTCCAGTTTTATTTGTGAAGAAGAAAGATGGTAGTATGAGATTGTGTATAGACTACCGAAAATTAAACAGAATCATAGTAAAGAATAAGTATCCATTGCCGAGGATTGATGATTTGATTGATTAGTTGAAAGATGCCACAGTATTTTCCAAGATAGATTTGAGATCGGGTTATTAGCAACTATGGGTGGCCGACTCTTTAATTCCCAAGACTGCATTCAGGACTAGATACGGGCATTATGAGTTCTTGGTAATGCCATTTGGTTTGACAAATGCACCGGTAGCATTTATGTCATTGATGAACAAGACATTTCAACAGTATTTAGATCAGTTTGTGATTGTCTTCATCGACGACATTCTCATTTATTCTTCAAGTAAAGAAGTGCATGAACAACATCTCCGAACAGTTTTGCAGATCTTGAGAGAGTTACAGTTGTATGCCAAATTCAGCAAATGTGAATTTTGGATGGAAGAAATTGCATTTCTCAGGCATATTGTCTCAAAGGAAGAAGTGAAACCTGATCCATCAAAGGTTAAAGCCATTATGGAGTGGGAAGTACCTAGAAATGTGACTAAAATTCGAAGTTTTCTGGGTTTGGCCGGATATTACCGAAGATTTATTCAAGATTTTTCTATTGTTGTAAGGCCATTGACGAATTTACTAAAAAAGAATGTGCAATTCCGGTGGACTGCAACATGTCAAAAAAAAGTTTTGAGAAGTTGAAGGAAGCTTTGACTACTACACCAGTACTTGCATTGCCAATTGGAAATGGAGGATTTGTTGTGTATATGGATGCTTCGGTGCAAGGTTTAGGGTGTGTTCTTATGCAAAATGGAAAGGTGATTACCTATGTTTCAAGGCAATTGCGAACCCATGAAGCTAATTACCCTACCCATGATTTGGAGTTAGCAGCTATTGTCCATGCTTTGAAGATTTGGAGACATTACTTGTATGGAGAGACGTTTTCCATTTTCACCAATCACAAAAGTTTGAAGTATATCTCCATACAGAAAGAGTTTAATTTGAGGTAATGAAGATGGATGGAGTTGTTGAAAGATTATGACTGCACTATTGAGTACCATCCGGGCAAAGCAAATGTAGTAGCTGATGCTTTAAGCAGTAAAATGGTGGAAATTACAGCGGGAATCATTTATTATGAGAGAAAATCTTGTAGCAATGCGAGCATTAAATCTTAACTTGGATGTGGAGGAGGATCATTTGTTAGCTATATTGCAAGTTAAGCCATTAATGGTGGACCAAATTAGAGAAGCTCAAATAAAAGATGCCTACCTGAAGAGAATAAGAGAAAAAGTAGGAATGGGAGATAATACACAATTTGCAATTAGAGAGGATGGCATGTTAGTAATTGACAATCGAATATGTATTCTTGAAGAAGGAGAATTGAGAAGGCAAATCATGATTGAAGCACATACTGCTCCTTATGTGATGCATCCTGGAAGTACTAAGATGTACTGGGATTTGAAGCCTTTTATTGGTGGCCAAAAATGAAGAAAGATGTGGCGGAGATTATGGTTAGATGCTTGATGTGTCAACAATTAAAAGCTAAGCATCAAGCACCAGCAGGGAAATTACAATCATTGAAGATACCGGAATGGAAATGGGAGAGAGTAACGATGGATTTTGTGGTTGGATTGCCATGAACATTTCGGAAGCATAATGCGGTGTGGGTGATAGTTGATAGACTCACCAAATCTGTGCACTTTTTGCCAATCCAACAGACGGACTCTTTAGATAAGCTAGTTGCTTTATATGTATCTAAGATTATGAAGTTGCATGGAGTGCCAGTGTCCATTGTGTCAGATCGCGATCCACGTTTCACATCACATTTTTGGGGAAGTTTACAAGGAGATTTAAGTACTAAATTACATTTTAGTACTGCTGTTCATCCTCAAACGGACGGACAATCGAAGAGGATAATATAGACTTTAGAGGACATGATGAAGGCTTGTTCTATAGAGTTCAAAGGTAATTGAGATGACCAATTGCCATTGCTAGAATTTGCCTACAATAACAATTTTCATTCTAGTATTGGAATGGCACCTTATGAAGCTCTCTATGGAAGGAAGTGTAGAAGTCCTATTTGTTGGGATGTAGAAGGCTTAAGGCAAATTGAAGGGCCGGACTTAATACAAGAAACTGTGGAGAAAGTTCAAGTAGTCAAGAAGTATTTGAAAGCAGCAAAAGATCACCAAAAGAGTTATGCGGATAAGCATCGTCGGGAATTAGAATACAATATGGGAGAGAAGGTTTTCTTGAAAGTATCGCCATGGAAGGGAATTTTACGGTTTGGCAAGCATGGGAAATTGAGTCCAAGGTATGTTGGACCATATGAAATCCTTAAGAGGATTGGACCGCTAGCTTATAGATTAGCTCTTCCAAGAGAATTGTCTTCTATTCATGATGTGTTTCATGTTTTGATGTTACGACGATACCGATCAGTTTCGAGCCACATTATACAAGAGCCTGAGATTGAAATCTCTGAGAAGTTGACATATGTAGAAGACCCAGTTGAGATTTTGGATCGAAAAGTGAAGCAACTAAAAACCAAAACAATTTCGATAGAGAAAGTAAAGTGGAGTCATCATTCTCCTAAAGAGGCCACATGGGAAGTGGAAGAACAGATGAAGCAGAAATATCCTCACTTGTTTTTGGAAGATGGTAAGTTGTTTAATTTCGAGGATGAAATTTTATTAAGGGGGGAGAAATGTAACACCCGCCCTAATTATGACGTAATTATGAATTGTTTGAATTGAGTTTGAGTAGGAAGTATAGAAAGGACTAGATTGTAAGGCTAGTAAAGGCTTGTTTGTAGCAAACATAAGTTGAAGGGTTAGATGGATAGAAGAGTGATTCATTAAGGACCAAAATGGATATTTGGCTATAAAATATCACAAATTTGGTCTGATCTTCTCCAGCCAACGTGAGTGTATATATGTATGCATGTATGTGTGTGAGAGAAGAGGAGAGTGAGTTGCACCGTTATTTTTAAAAGAACAAGCGTTTGAGAGAGAGATAAAAAGAGAGGCTGCTTTGGATAGAAAGAGGAGAGTTCAAGCTGTGATTAATAACCTCCTTAGTGCTAGAACACTTCTTGGTAAGTGATTTATGTTTTAATTGAGTTTTTGTTAAGGTTGGATAGAGTTTTGATGGTTGAAAATTCGTGCTCTGTTTTGGCTGAATTTTTACCCTCTGTAATTTGGCCATATCTAGAGCTATACAACTCTTATTTGAGCAAGCCTTAACGTTCTGGAAACCTCAGAGAGTCTTTTACAAGTTTCATGTTTTAAGTTTTTCCAAAATTCGTTGTTAAGAGGGTCTAATAGAGTAAAATATTCCAGTGCTCATTGAATACTCTATTTTGGACTGAATGGGTTGTAAAATTCATAAATAATTCTATACATGTCCAAATGGAGTGATTTTAGTTGGAATTTAAAAAATACCTGTAACCCTATCTTGGGTAGTAATTTGGGGATTTTTGAATTAGTGTGTGTGTGTAGAGGTCTAGTTGAATGTGAAGTCATTTTACTGAGCTTATGTTTTTGAATGGTTGTTTGTTAAAAATTGGTATATGCTGATGTATAGGAGTTGAAAGAGGAGAAGAAGGCCCTACTCAATAGAAGGGATTAGCCTAAGAAGGAGTTGAAGTGTGTGGGTAAGAAATTGTTAATTCAATGCTTACTATAGTACTTCTTTTGTAACTATAATTGCTTGACTGATTATGCTTATTGTATGAATATCAAGTATAAAAGTGAGTAAGAAAATGAATATGTGATATGTGAAATGAATGACTATGATGATTATATATTGAGATACAGAAACCATTTGAGGTGGTGTAAATGTGATACAATGCTATGAATGTATTGTGAGATGTTGAAACATCATGCATATTGCATTGAGAGAGAAAGAAATGTGGGTGGAGACTAAGCTCCACGATCTGAGCTCATATGTGGCCATTCTGATATGCGCATAAATATATATATATATATATATATATATAAGTTAGGAGATTAAAAAACACCTCGACAAAAGTTGGGAGATTGAAAAACATCTCGAGAATGGGCCACAGATAGATGGAAAGGAAAAGAAAAGGAAAGTGAGAAAGCATAATCATACATTCATGCATTATGTTTGTTTATATTACGTTAAATATGAATTTAATTTATGATGGGGTGTAATTAGTGAGTTATGAACCCCATGTATCTATGCTAGTACTTGCTAGATTATTATGAAAGTTATGGTATTATGTATGGATGTTGAATTGCCTGGTTTATTGTAAGAATATGCTATCAGGTGAATAACACGAGTTCAAACACGGTCGTGTCCCGAAGCGTGTTGAAAGACACGGGCGTGTATGTGTGTAACATTATTGGCAGAGAGATACATGGGCATAGACACGGGCGTGTCTTTGGCCGTGTGTACATTCTGAATATTGGACAGTGAGATACACGGGTAGACACATGACCGTGTGTAAGACCGTGTCTCGACTATAATTTGAGTTTTTAAACTACACGGGGAGAGACACGCCCGTGTAGTTTATGTTTAATTATTTTCCATGTATTTTATCAATTAGGTCTTGAGAAGAACTATATGTAATCTTATTTTAACAATTACTTATTGAGTTGCAAGCTCATTCCTTTACAAATCGTGGTTTTCCAGGTGGTATTTAGCTTTACTTAAAGTTTCATTTTGTTAAAGCTTCAAGCTTGGTTTAAGACAAGCTCACGTGGGACGACAGTGTGCTTGATGATATCTTCTCCATCCATTCATGTCAACATTAGCATTTTGGCATTTAAGACTTTTATATAATGATATTCAATACTTATGTACTTATTATGTAAATAGTATAAACTGAGCTTTCATATATATATATATATATATATATATATACAGTATCTTCTATTTTAAAAAAAAATTATTATTCATATTATATCCTATGATTGGTACATGTGTATATGGTGCTTGGAGGGTGCTATAAGTAGAGGTAGAGGTCGTGGAAGAGGAATTTGAGTAAGCACTTCAACACCAACCGAGTCTATTGGTCAAACCCCAAGTTAAGCTAGAGTGTATACTATAACCAGATAAGAAGCTCCTAATGCACCAAATATGGTCACGGGTACCTATACTATCCTTGGTCACAATGCATTTGTATTAATAGATCCTGGATCCATATGCTCATTTATATCGTATGAATTTGCATTAAAAGTTCATAGCACTATTAAATCATTATAGCATAATATATGTGTATTTATGCCGATCGGGGGTGTTGTAGTTATGAACAGGGTGGTTAGATCATGCCCTATAGTAGTTGATGATATAATTTTGCATGCGAACATGGTAGTTTGGACATCATGCCATTATAAATTGTTTTATAAAAGAAGTAGTTATAGAGGTTCTAGGATAGAGAAAAATAGTATTAGTGGGGGAGAGAAAAACTAGTCCTGCTTGTCTGATTTTGGCTATAGTAGCTTTTAAGTTGATTAGAGATAGGGGTATGAAGCGTATTTGGCCAACATTGTTAAAACATCAAAAGTGAGTCTGGGGTGATAGTTATACCAGTTGTTAGAGAATTTTCAAATGTATTTTTACATGAATTGCCAGGTTTGCCACCATATCGAGAAGTTAATTTTGAAATTGAAACTATACCAGGGGTGGCACCGATATCAATTACTCTATACAGAATGGCACCTTTAGAGTTGAAAGAATTGAAGAAGCAGTTGGAAGAATTGTTAGAAAACGAGTCTATCAGACCAAGTATATCACCCTGGGGAGTACCGGTGTTGTTTGTGAAAAATAAAGATGTAAGTTTTAGACTATATATTAACTACAAGTAATTGAACAGGATCACAATGAAGAATAAATATTTGTTGCCTAGAATTGACAATTTGCTTGACCAGTTGAAGGATGCTTCAGCGTTTTCAAAGATTGATTTAAGATTCGGCTACTGACAACTTCGGGTAGCAGAGCATTCCATCCTAAAAATAGCATTTAGAACCCGATATAGACACGATGAATTTTTAGTAATACCATTCGGGTTAACCAATGCACTGGATGCATTTATGTCTTTGATGAACAAGACCTTCCAGCCATATTTGGATCAATTTGTTATTGTGTTCATTGATGATATACTCATTTATTCATCAAGTCAAGAAGAGTATGAGAAGCATCTAAATAGTTTTGCAAGTACTTCGGGAGAAGCAGTTGTATGCCAAATTCAGTAAGTATGAGTTTTGGATGGAGGAAATTGCATTCCTAGGCCATATAGTATCAAAAAAAGGGTGCAATTGGACCCATCAAAGATCAAAGCTATTTTGGAGTGGGAAACACCTAGAAATGTAACTGAGATTCAAACTTTCTTGGGTTTAGTTGGTTACTATAGAAGATTTGTGAAGGATTTTTTCTGTTATTGCTAAACCATTGACTGTTGTAGAAGAATATTTTTTATCAATGGGATAAAGCATGTCAACATAGCTTTGAGAGATTAAAGGAGACCCTCACTACTGCTCCTGTTTTAGCACTACCAACTAGAAATGGGGGTTTTATGGTGTACATTGATGCTTCAGGATAAGGATTGGGTTGTGTACTTATGCAAAATGGAAGGGTGATAGCTTATACATCCAGACAACTACGGCCTCATGAAATGAACTACCCGACACATGATTTGGAGTTAGCTGCCATTGTTCATACCTTAAAGACTTAGAGGCATTACTTATATAGCAAGACCTTTTCTATCTTCACCGATCATAAAAGTTTGAAGTATATTCCTACTCAGAAGGAATTAAACTTGAGACAATGAAGATGGATAGAATTGCTAAAGAATTATGATTGCACCATCGAGTATCATCTGGGAAAGGCGAATGTAGTAGTGGATGCTTTAACTCAAAAAACTGGAGAGTGCTCTACTAGATTGATTTGTTATAATATGTATAATTTAATGGCTTTACGGGCAATGAATGCTTTATTTGATGTTAAAGAATACCACTTATTGACTACATTACAAATTAAACCATCATTGGAGGATCAAATTCGAGGTGTTCAAATGGAAGATGCATACTTAAAGAAGATGAAAGAAAAGGTAGAAGCATGACTCAATACTCAATTTACCATAAGAGATGATGGTATGTTGATGATTAGCAATCGCGTGTGTGTTCTGGACATCGGTGAATTAAGAAAGTAAATCATGAATGAAGCACATACTACTCCTTATGCAATGTACCCCGATAGTACTAAATTGTATCTAGATTTGAAGTCATTTTATTGGTGACCAGCAATGAAGAGAGATATAGCAGGATTTATTGCAAAATGTTTGATTTATCAATAAGTAAAGGCAGAATATCAAGCTCCTGCTGGAAAGCTGTGATCTTTAGCAATACCAAAATGGAAATAGGAAAAGATCGCCATGGATTTTGTGATTGGGCTGCCTCATACTCTTTGTAAGCATGATACGGTATGGGTGATAGTTGATTAGTTGACTAAGTCGGCTTATTTCTTGCCGATACAAACAAGTGATTCTTTAGACAAGTTAGCTTTTTTGTACATTACAGAAATTATGAAGCTACATGAAATTCCTCTGTCTATTATGTTCAATAGAGATCCAAGATTCACTTCACATTTCTAGGATAGTTTGTAAAAAGCTTTGGGGATAAAGTTATATTTTAATACTGTTTTTCATCCGTAAATAAATGGTCAATCAGAAAGGACGATCCAAACATTAGAAGATATGATGAGAGCTTATACTCTAAAGTTTAAGGGTAATTGGGATGACCACTTACCATTATTAGAATTTGCCTACAACAATGGATATCACTCTAGCATTGGAATGGTGCCTTATGAAGCCTTGTATGGGAGAAAGTGTAGAAGCCCAATCTGTTGGGATGTTGAGGGTTAGGCAACTTAAAGGTCCAGATTTGGTATAATAAATGGTATATAAAATTCAAGTGGTCAAGAAATATTTGAAAGTGGCTCAGGATCGCCAAAAAAGTTATGGGATCGACACTGTCGGGAGATGGAGTGTGGAGTTGGTGAGAAAGTCTGCTTGAAAGTGTCACCATGGAAGGGAATTTTAATATTTGGAAGGAAAGGGAAATTGAGTTCGAGATATATAAGACCGTATGAAATTATGCAGAAGGTGGGACCGTTGGCATATAAATTGGCTTTACCAAGGGAATTGTCTTTTATTCATAATGTATTCCATGAGTCTATGTTGAGGTGATATAGATCAGATCTTAGTCACGTGATACAAGAGCTTGAGATAGAAATTTCTGAGAGATTGACATATGTGGAAGAACCGATAGAAATTTTAGATCGGAAGGTGAAGAAGTTGAGGAATAAAAAGATTCTAATAGTAAAGGTGAAGTAAAATCATCATTCTCCTAGAGAAGCAATATAGGAGGTAAAAGAGCTAATGAAGCAAAAATACCCATATCTTTTTTTGGAAGATGGTGAGTCGTAAATTTCAGGGATGAAATTTTCTTTAAAGAGGGGAGAATTGTAACACCCGCCTTTTAGAATATGTAATCTTGTCGTATGCATTACACGTTATATATAGTCTAATGGTGGATTCAATTTAAGTTTGGAATGAGTGTGTATTGTAGAGAGGGACCTATTACTAAGGTAAGAAAGGGCTTAATTATCACAATTGGGAAGTTATGGGTCATTGTGTAATAATTCTATTTCATTAAGGGGCTTAGATGACATTGTGGTGATAAATGCTATAACTATCAAAATTTTGCATTTAATGGTTATAGTTATGCATTTAATTATAGAGACACCTTAGTGTAAATTTGAAGAGTTGTGATTGGAGAGTGTATATGTGTGTGTATGTTCGAGTATAGAGTATAGAGATTTGGAGAGGGAATAGAAGAGAGTGTTCTTGCTTAGCTTTGGAAGATTTTGATATTCTCTACTCATCTAGCCATAATTTTAGTAAGCTATAGGAGATCCATAACCTATTGGAGCATCATTTAGGTAAGTCATGCATGTATTTTGTTAATTGAAGTTAGGTTTTGATGTTGTGAAATTCGTGCTCTATTTTTCACTTGCATTAGTCCTAGTGTTTTGGCAATAACATGGGCTATAAAGCACTGAATTGAGTATGGCTAGATGCTCTAGAAATGTTAGAGAGTCCTCTAAAACTTTTATATTTTGAGATTTGATAGAATCTGTGGTTAAAAGGGTCTAATAAGGCTCAACATTGTATTGCGCATGCTGGTGGCCCTATTATACCTGAATTATTTCAAAAATCTATAATTAATTCTATACATGTCTGATTTGAGTAATTCCAATTGAAATTGAAAGTAGACTAATAATACTAGCTCCAGTAGTAATATTATGGTCGTTGGACATGTGAGTGCATCATTTGGTTATATTGAACTTTAAATACTAAATTGCATCTAGTGAGATTGGATGCCAGTACAATGGTTATTATATGAGATTGATGTATGATTATATGTAGGAGTTGATAAAGGGAAGGAAAGCACTCATAATTAGAAGAAAGACCTTTGTTGAGGTAGAAACACTTAGAGGTAAGTAATTTCTAATATATGTTATATATATACACTACACTCTTGTGTATAATAGTATAAATATATGTGACTTTATGGGTAGTATGTGGATATTGAATTATTGAATGGAATATGATTTGGAGTGAGTTTCCACCCTTTTTGTATATTAGAAATGTGGAAATTTATTGCTAAATGATTAAATGTATGTTTAATATGTGGAATGTGGAGGATATTACAAATATGTAGGTTGAATGTTACGAAATGAGTATGGATTAGTAATCATGGATGAATTAATGGTGAAATATTATGTGATAACCTATTGAGATGCAATTGCATTGAATTGTATTATGTTATGATTCATACGAAAGTGTGATATATGAGGAAGGTAAGGATATGTGATAATGTGTGATAGTGGGGACTGAGCTGGGCAAATAGTCTCCACTGATTATTTGTACTAGGCAAGCTGAGCCGGGCGTATAGTCTCACTAAATGGCCATTTAATTGATATTGAAATTGTGAGAAACATAGCCAATGAGGCTAAGTGTAAGGTAATTATATGAGGAAAGGTCCGGTCAAATACTAACTATTGTATGGAAACGTACATACTTTGAATTTATGCTTTTGAATGAGATTCAATATATGAATGTTTTAATGAAGTGTTCAATTTATGAATATAGATGCTTTGAATTTATGAATTATTGAGAATAATATATGGGTGAATGAGTTGGTGATGTTTCGTATATGTTTAAAGTGTTTTTAAGTTGGTATTGAGCTATGTTCAAGTGTGGATTGGATTGCAAAGCTTTAGGATGGCCAAAATGAAGTTTTGGCCAACCTTGGGTTACTCACAGTCTGCTCACGACCGTGAGGAAGCAACCGTGAGCACTCCAAGACATTTTAAATAGTAAATGGCTCCTTCACTGGCTGCTCATGGGCTTACGGTCATAAGCAAGCTCCTCACGACCGTGAGGACCCAACCATGAGGAGCCGAGGTTGTTCGCTTGATTCTTCCTTCTTTGGACTTCATTATGCACTTAATGTAGTGCCAATACTTCATAATGATTGTATGTAGAAGTACTAAAGGTTTAGAAAACTATTTTATTACCTCGAGAATGTATCTCATATGTTAGATTTTATATTAAATCAATTTACTTCTTCTGAGTTTGCTATATATGTACAAATGTATTAGTAGTTGCTTATTGAGTTGCAACCTCACCCCTTTGTGTTGAAATTTTTCAAGACTCGAATTGGCTAAGCTAGAAGCTTGCATTAGAGTCTTAGGTGGGCCGAAACAATTTTAGTGTATCCGACCTTCATCCTTCATGTGCATTTTGGCATTTTATAGTGACTTTGTGTATACAAGATAGTCTTATGTAACTAAATTGTGAAATGTTATACAATGTATGTACATATGAGTATTCATTTATATATATAAGTACATTTGATAAAAGTTTTTCTTATGCCATATGTATGGTTATGATTATGGATGTCACAGTATGAATGTGCAAAATAAGTGGTATATGGACAACACTTACTCTAGGTACATGACAGGTGATAGATCAAAATTCACCCAATTGAAGATGCAATATAGAGGAATAGTCATCTTTGGAGATGATAGTAAAGCTAAAATCATTGGAATAGGGACCATCGACATAAATCCATCAATTGAGGAGGTATCTTTAGTTATAGGAAGATTCAAAACCAAAAAGGGTACAACATCATGACACTTTAAAGTGACCATGGAAAGAGTTCGAGAACAAGCTGTTTAAAGAATTATGTGAAGAATTTGGAATAACACATAATTTTTCAGCTCCAATGATACCTCAAAAAATGGTATTGTGGAAAGGAAAGACAAAACTCTACAAGAAATAGCTCGAACAATGCTCAGTGAACTTAATCTGCCTAAGTACTTCTGGACTAAAGCTATTAACACAACATGTTATATTTTAAATAGAGCTTTAGTAAGATCTTCTTTAAAAAATACTCCCTATGAATTGTGAAAAAATAAGAAACCCAATATGAGTTACTTCAAGATTTTTGGATGTAAATGCTTCATTCATAATAACAAGAAAAATCCATTTACTAAATTTGATCCAAAATTAGGTAAAGGAATTTTTCTTGGATATTCTGAATATAGTAAGGCTTATAGGGTTTTTAACAAGAGAACACTTAGTATTGAGGAGTCATTTATATAGTATTCAAAGAAACTAACCAAACTCTACTAAGTAAAGATGTTGTTGATGACTTTCTTATAGGTGCTGAAAATCCCAGGCATGAGCAAGAGGAACAAGCTAAAAAGACTCAAGAAAGAAAGAATGTTCAAGATTAATATGATGATAAAGCTAAAGAAAATCAGAAGGAAAAGAATTTAGAAAATCAATATGATCCAGTGCTAAGCTTTTAGTCTAATGAAACTCAAGAAAATCAGTAGAACTCCAACAATGACCTACTAAATGATTTCAGGGACCATAGACATCATTCAAAGAACAACCTATTAACAAGTCCATTAAGCAAGCAGACAATAAAGAGTGCATTGAAGAAAATGATTGGAAATATGGCATATGTCTCCAAGATAGAACTCAAAACAGTAGATAAAGTGCAACAAGATGAAAATTGGATTCCGATAATGCAGGAAGAGCTAAATTAGTTTGAAAGAAACATATTTTGAAAATTAGTTCCAAAACTTAAGAACTAAACTGTGATAGCAACTAAATGGGTATTCAGAAACAAACTAGATGAGCATGAAAATATAACAAAGAACAAAGCAAGAGTAGTTGCCAGAGGTTACAACCAAGAAGAAAAAATAGATTTTAATAAGACATTTACACCAATTGCTAGACTTAAAGCTATAAGAATTATCTGTGCTCTTGCATGTCTTAAGGACTTCAAGTTATACTAAATTGATGTTAAGAGTGCCTCCTTTAATGGGTACTTGAATGAGGATGTGTATATAGATCAACCCCCTAGTTTATTAGAACCATAACAAATATGATCATGTCTACAAGCTAACGAAAGCTTTGTATGATCTCAAATAAGCTCCCAGGGCTTGGTATGAAAGATTAAGTAAGTTTTTGCTGGAGAAGGGGTTCGCAAGAGGAAATATGGACAAAACACTCTTCACCAAGATTCATCTTGATGATATCCTGATAGTCCAGATTTATATGGATGACATTATATTTAGCGCCACCAAAGAGAGCATGTGCATAGACTTTGCTGATATGATAATAGGAGAATTTAATATGAGTATAATGGGAGAGCTGAACTTCCTTTTGGGTCTACAAATAAAACGGTGTGAAGAGATCAATCTAAGTATGTTAAAAAGCTGCTGAAAAAGTTTAAGATATCTGAATCTAAAACTAGTAAAACCACCATGAGTGCAAGCACTAAATTAGAGAAGGATGAGAAAAGTAAAATATAGATAATAAGTTATGTCGAGGTATCATTGGCTCTTTACTCTATCTTACTTCAAGTGAGCCCGATATTCATTTTAGTGTTTATTTATGTGCATGTTTTCAAGCTAATTCTAAGGACTTGCACTTAAAAGCTGCTAAAAGGATAATGAGGTCTCTTATAGGGACTCAAGACTTAGGTCTTTAGTATCCTAAAGATGCATCATTTGATCTTATTGGATATAGTGATACTAATTTTACAGGAAGTAGAGTTGATAAAAAAAAAAAGAACCTCAGGCATATACCAATTTCTTGGCAATACTTTAGTTTCCTAGTTCAGCAAAAAGCAAACTTTTGTAGCTTTATCAACTACTGAAGCTGAATAAATAATAATTGGATGTTGTGTAACTCAAATTTTGTGGATTAAACAAGAATTGAAGGATTATGGCTTGAGGTACACTCACATCCTAATTTTATGTGATAATACTAATGCCATAAACTTAATAAAAAATTCTATTTTAAACTCTAGAACAAAAGCATATTAAAATTAGGCATTACTTCATTAGAGATCATGTTTAAAATGTGGATATTGAACTAAATTTTATTTCAATAGAAAATTAGTTTGCTAACATTTTCACAAAACCTTTAGGAGAGGATCAGTTTTGCAAAATCAGAATGGAACTTGGGTTGATAAACTTAGGATCATAGTGGATTTTTTTTAACTCTTTATTTTACAAATTTCGCTTTTGCATTTTGTATCTATATTGTATAGCAATTTTACATGCATTTGCATCGTCATGCATTTCATGCATATTTCATTTAAAATTTTTTTAGGGCCACCTGAAATTTGCACAATATTTTAGACTAATTCCTATAACTTAAAATTAATTACTTTTTGGTCTTGATTAATGTGTCATGACATATTTTTTTTAATCTTTGAAATTTCAATTTGCCTCCCTTGTCGCTCTCATTCACTTGAACTACTTCATTCTTATGCACATTGAATAATTTTTCTTGTTTGGATAAAAACTAGTGTAACTTAAAATTTTAAGTTCATGAACATCAATATTTGTGCACTAAAAGTTATTTAACTTAGTTGCTCATTTTAAAAATATTTAAAATTACGTCTTTTAGAATATTGGACTAAGACCAATTACCTCTAGGTTTTTTTAACAAATTAAAACTATTTTTTATGACTAACTCTTTCTTTGAATTATCTTTTTCCGATTTGAACTTTTAAAAAAACCTATATCTATTCTCTCTTAATCATTGCTCCACTTCCTACACAAATACCTTATTGATTCAAAAAGTTTAAAAATGGAAAAGAAAAGTAAAAGAACCCATGAGTCAAGCTTTGATAGCTTTAAGAGATTGAAGAAGAAGATAAAAAAATGTGAATAAGAAAAAGAAGGTAGAAAGTAATGAGGAGAGCAGTAAAAAAACTGGTGAAAGTGAATTTGAATAAGAAGACAAGAAAAAGCTAAAATTTAAGATCTTTACAAAAGTTAATGATGAAGCTCAGTCTAATGCCAAAAATGCAAAAAAAAAAAAAAAGAATGAGAAAAGTCAAATTCTCATGGCAGAACAGGAGAGACTGATTCAAAATATATCAGGATGGCTTGAAGATTTCATAACCAAATGTAGGAAAAAGGTTAACAGCTTTCTCAAGAAAGTGAAAGAAGAGCATGCTAATAATAATCAGGATCAATAGGATATGAAAATGGAAGAAAAGCAGCAGGCTAAAGGAGTAAAGCCTCAACCCATTTTATCCAAACTATTACCCTCTAAACCTCTTTTACAACCACAAAGCGTAATTAAATCCAGCTCAATTTTTTACCCTAAACCTGTGAAAGTCAAAGGAAATTAGGTTTAAAACCAAACCTAAAGAAGTTTAATTTCATTTCTTTCTCTTATGAACAGTGCTTACATAATTTTTTTGATGCACTATTTATTATGCTTATTTGCTTAACTTTGTAGTTATCCTTAGTTCAATCCTTTCCCCCCTTTTCATTTTTTTTTTTTGTGTCTAACTTTTTTGATTGATGATAAAAAGGGGGAGTAGATGTTAGGATCTTTATTGACTTTCATTATTGCTTGTTGAACTTGTTGATCTAAATTTGTTATCTGCCTTACAATTATTGCCTTAATTCTATCTTACTTTTTCTTTGTCGTTGGTTTTTCATTTTTTATTAGTCTTGATATTCTTGATTGAATCATGTTCTCAATTTTCAAACTCTATTTAGTATAATAATCCTTGATTCATTGCAGTAATTTTATTTCTTGTTCAATGCTCTGAACTATAGTTTTACATCATCATAAAACTAGCTTAACTGAAGAAATTAGCTTGATATATTTATATTTGATCTTTGATTTCTTTATAGTATGATTTCATACCAGAATTATTGACAAAATTTAGGGGGATAATTTATTGCACAAACTCAAGGGGAGCCTTTTACTTAATTTTTTTTCATGCATTGCATTGTGCATATCATCTCATCATTGAAATAGTTTATTTTGTTTATAAAATTAGATTTTTATCAAGTTTTATCATCATAAAAAAAAAAGAAAGAGATTATTGACTAAAGGTTACAACATTCATTAATTTTTTATGATAATAATATTTGATAAAAATGGGTAGTAATGGTTTTGTGCAAATAATGTGTAAAGGATCATAAAAAAAAAATTAAATACAAAGTCAAGTGGATCAAGTTTAAAAGTTGTAAAGGTTCAAGGCATGAAGCCCAAGAATACTTTTTGTCATGTCTACACCTGAATAATTAAAGTTATTTTGGGTCATAACTAAATTGTAAAGAAAATACGTTTGAAGAAAGAACTTAATAGAAAGAAATAAAGTTGAGGGACTAAAAAGAAAATATGGCTAAACTGCCATATCTGTAACTTAAGGAAGGAAAAAAAAAAGCCGCGAAGAGAGGGAGAAGGAAAAAAGGGAGGAACCGACAGTTTTATAAGTGGACTTCTTTCCTTCAATTCTCCCATTTCTATGGTGAATTTTGAGATGTTGTTGAATTGATTTTTGGTCTGTTAACAAAAATTTAAAAATTTAAATGTTGCTGCAGTGCGATCAGGCAGTGCCTGATTGCACTGAGGCAACGCCTTAGCCCACCCAAGACCCTCAGGCAGTGCCTTAGTGAGCATTAAGGTGACGCCTTATTAAGCCATTCAGGCAGTGCCTTAGTGACTTAAAGATCATCAGACGGTGCCTCAATCGGCACAGAGGTGGCACCTCTATAGTGAGCCGACACCTCAGTGGTTCAAAATGTTATTTTGAGTTGATTCTGATAAGTTTTTAACCCAGATTGTAATATACATGATTTCATAACTTAAGAAATAGAGAAGTTAAAGCCAAAATGCTACAACATCCAAATTCTAATGTAAATACGAAAAGTATTCAACTCTCCGATATAGAGACTAAAGATATAAAAAGCTCTGATGACATCAAACATGAGAAAATAAAAAAAATACATGAATACATGAGAACCTTTAAGAAGGATATAACGACGAGCACCAACACATATGATACTAAAAGATAGTAAGTTCATGTCCGGGACATGGCAGGATTTGGTGAATTATAAGACGGTGTCTGAGACACTGTATTTCACCTCTGAGATATGATGTAAGACCGTACATAGGGTACGACAATTTGAGAAATTGATAAAAATATAATTTGGCTCTGTGTGAGTATTATGAATGTAATAAGGCCTTATTGTGATATTTTCTTTGGGACGTGCTGGTGCAACCTTTGGTGGTCAGGTCAGCACACTATTGATGATTAATTGTAATAACCTTCGGTATGGTGTTAGTACTAGTCACATTGATATCTACTTATGCATATGGTGTAGTGCTCTGAAGTTAATGTGAATACATCAAAATTTACAACATAAAAATAAGAATTTTAATATGGAGCATGAATTTGAAAAGCCGAGATGGCTAGTACAACTGGGTCATACGCATCATATCTTTGAGATGCATTGAATGATGAGAAAAGTATAATGAAATAAGAGTCTAAATCTCTATTAAATTATAAAATAATGAGAATTTGCAATAAGCTAATAACGGAAAATGATAGTGAATCACAATTAAAAACTTATTAATTTAAATATATGATCCGAAATGATAAAAGTAAGTATTATTTCGATAACATAATAATTATTCATGATTTTATATCCAATAATTATTTTTAAGTATATTTTTACTGAACGCACTGCTCGTTGTTATTTAAATTATTAAATTGCTTTGTGGTATTCATATTTACTTCTGTTGTGACTTGCCCTTCAGAATCCTTGCTATGATATTATTGAATTACATCTTTTTGTACTCTGTTCACTCACTGAGTATTTTCTCGTGAAAATATTAACTACTCCTTTTTATAAATTATTTTTTTAAAATAGCAAGTTATTGAGAGTAGCTGCCTGAAAGATAGTCTGGAGTATAGCTAGATAAGTGAAGCAGATACAGTGGAGAATCTAATGGTAATGCTTTATAGATTAATTGGTAAAAGATAGTGCTATAAGTTTGAGCAGTATGTATTCAATAGTTGTAATGTGGAACTTATGTAAAGTTTCGAAGGTTTATTGGGTGTGATTATTTTATAATAGACATATTTTATAAGAGATGTATGTTTATACATTTTAAGTTGTTATTGAGTTATAGTAAATGAAATGGATAAGATAGAAGTAATACTTAGCCACAACAGTGTTCAAGTTAGGTAGGTTGAGGGTGCGACCTTCTAATATGGGTACTGGTGGGGTTAGGTGTTGCACTCTCAAAGCCCATATAGAGAATGGTATGATATTTTGGTATTTTAAAATTTTTGTTAAAAGTAAAAGAGAGAAATTATCTTAATCTTGGAAGTTAAAATTTTTATTTACACTAAATTGGCAAAACTCTTTTTTAAAAAAATTGAAGTTTTTATTTCATCAAGTCACATACAAAATCAGCAAGAGATTTTTTAAATAGAAAAATTTATTAAAATCAGCAAGAGATTTTTCAAATAGAAAATTTTATTTTTAAAACTCTGAAAATTTTCATATGATAAATCTAGAAATTTTCTGATGAGCTTTATTCAGGAAGGTTGACTTAAAAATCGGTTTTGTGTTGATTTTTTACAAAGATGATTTTTATTTTCATTTTTCATATATTTTGGATCTGAAATATTCCTTAAATATGTTGGTATCTAGGACAACTCTTTTTGCATACATAAATATTGTTTATCAATCATTCAAGAGTGTGTACGTAGAGAGCAAAATTGGTTTTTATTAAAAGGTTTTTTTTGTGCTTCATTGGCTAGTTTATTTTCTCTCTAATATCCATAGGTTTGATTGTAATTTTTTGAGAGAGACACACACCATCTTTAAATTCGTTATTTGTGAGCAATGGATGCTTAGTTTCTAGAGCTAATTAAAACCAGGGTCGTATACAGTTTTTTGGATTTATTGGGAAAACCAGTGAGGGTATTAGTTGCTAGAGCTACTGAAAACTAGCTCAGGTGATAGCTTAGCTTAGGGTAGATCTAAGGTTGTATTTAGCTTTTCTCTTGCCTGTAAAAAGAGATTTTGAGATAGTGAAAAATCTTAATGAGGGTTTCTTAAGGAGTAGATGTAGACAAAGGGTGCCGAACCACTATAAAATTACTTGACTTGATCTCTACTCTTTCTTTTTATTCTTGTTTGTTTTATATTTCAATCCTCACTCTATTAACTTGCTTTAGTTTTCTTTCGATTGATCAAAATCGGTATTTTTATTATTTTTGTGAGTGTCAACTTAAAAGTTAAAATTTAAAATCAGTTTTTCAGTTTCAGAGATTAGCTTGCCGGTTAACTTTGGTTTTCTGTGAAATTTATTTTTAATCTCAATTCACCCCTCTTGAGTAGCCTAACGGACCTAACCTTTTTTAGTAGCTCTGATTATTCTGAATTCAAATTTAGATGAATTGTATAAGGAGGATAAAAGTTTTTCAACACCTGCTTATATATATAACACTCTAACCCTAATAATATTTTTTAAAGGTTATACAATAACAAATGCAATCTGAAAAATACAATAAATAATTCAATAAATTATTATTAATATACAAATTTCTGCCAAAATAATTAAAAATTATAGAATTTTGGATCATTTAAAAATGCTAGATGTAGAAATTTATATGTTTAGAATACACCAATACACCAATATAAATATAATATATAATATATTGAATTCTAACAAAGATATAAATTATCATAAAAAATCTAAAATATTAATATTATTGATTCATAAGTTTATATTATGAAAATAAAGAAAAGCTACCAAAGTATTTTGTTTATTAACAAAAAAAAAAAAGTTATAGAAATACAAGCAAAATTATTAGGCTAAAGTCACTACTGCAATTTATACTTATAGCTACAAAAATTTGCTACGAACATAAAAATTGTAATTAAATATACTTTATAGCTATTGAAATTACAATTATATAGCTAATTGTACAAGTTAAGACTTTTATTAGCCACATGCATTAAAAGCTATGTAGCTAAAATATTTAATATACATTTAGCCACATGCAGTTAGCTATAAAAGTTAAAGTCGTAGCTAGTAATATCAATCAGCCATGACATGAATTATTTTGTAGCTAAAAATTAAAATTTTAGCCACGATATTTGACATCGTGGCTAATTAAAAAATATTAGCTTAATTAGTTAGCACATAAGTTGCTATAAAAAGTTGTTTAAGAATTCTTTTTGTGTTGTAATGATCTTGCCCAAACTAAGTGACTTAGATCTCAAATATAATTGGACTTTTGATTTTGGAATATAATATGTTATGTTTGGCGCGAGCAAAAAAAAAAAAAAAAAAAAAGCGGCCCTCACGGCTAGAGAAATTGGGTTAAATATCATAAATCTACTATTAATTATTAAAATTTTGTAACATATGTGATTAAAAAAAATTATTTTATTTAAATTATTGTAAATGTTCCTCATTATATTATAAATAAAATATATATAATTAATCATAAAAATAAAATTTAACCATTGATCGTTGATAAAACTTACACACAAATAATCAATTACTAAACATTACATTATTTTAGCTAAAAAAATTAGACACAACAATCACAAACAATAATGAAACTATAAACCACATAATGATATTTTATAAATTAAATAGGATTTTAAAACATACTTGCGCATCACATGGATATAAATATATAATAGCAAATTAAAATTAAATTACCTCGTTTTTGTATTTTAATGCATTGATGGACATTAAGCCTAAAACTAATATTAAATTAACTCGTGTTTGTATTTTAATGCATTAATGGAGATTAAGGTTAGACATCTCTTTCACGTGCGGAGTGTAACGGCAGAAAAACGCCGCCCCCACCGGCTACGCACCGCATCCATGACTGACTCTTGGACCCCAAAAGCAGCCGCGTGGTTGGCTGACGCATAAAAGAACCTTCCACTCTTAGATATTTATTGGAGCCGATAGGTGTCACCCGGGTGGACATGTACCGTGTTGTCGCCGGGCGTAAAATTACCTATTGACTCCCTATTTTACAGGGGCCATATATTTTTAACGAGAGTAAAAATATAATTTGACATGACAAATTATATTTTTGCCTCCAAATTTAGGAGTCAAAAGGTAATTTCACGCACAGTGGATAGCATTGTAGCTGTGCTATCTACCCGCGCAATACCTACCTTTTTCGTATATTTATTTAGACGAGATTTTAAAGAATAACAATGAGATCGGGAGTTTACTTAAGGAAAAATATTTACTTCTACTTAGAATATTATATTTAATTATAAAATATATATTATAAATTTTAAATGGTTATATATATATTGTAGGCGGCGGGGTTCAGTGCGCGCCCAAGTGTTCGACGACCACGGTACTGTGCGGGCTCAGGGCCCACTAGGAATACAACTTTGGGCCTTGATAAGCTTAGGTCGGAAAATGGAGTCGCCATCCGGGTGAAATCCGAGAACACTTTTACAGCAACTGGATCCCACGGAATGAGCCCAATAGCCGTCCTCAGATATTGGGTCCGAAAACTGGGTATGAGTTTTTGAATGGCCCACCCAACCTTGCGATCGGCCTCCGTTTGTATTTTATGTTTCATCATTTTTAATTATTTAATTATCCCTTTAATTACATGCAATTGGATCTCAATCAATTTCCAGATTTTAGTTTTCGCCCAAGTTATTAATTAGTCCAATTTTCATGTAATTTGGGTCTGGTCCATCACATTCATTCATCTACACCATTCAACATAAATAATTAACAAATAATTAAAACAATATAATAAAAACACATGCAAAGAAAGAGGGAGGAGAAAAGAGTTACAACCCATATTTACATGCAAATAAAATAATAACAAATAAATCACAATTTAAATGGACTAAAACCCAAGATTAAATTTAATAGTCCGTGGGCTATCTAATGTGTAGGCCTGCAACACAAATCATAAATCAAAATATCCTACAAAAATAAAACAAGATTAGTGCAAAATAAATAATCAATAACTAAATTCTAGCTAGATTTAATTAAACTAACAAATAATTATTTAATTAATTTTAAAATCATGCATGCCTGATTAAATTAATCATCATAAATTAACAATAAATAAAATGAAAATACGTTAAAAATATCAAATAAAAGAGAAAAGAAAAAAATAAATTAAAAAAATGCAACAGTGCATGGCACGTCAACAGTGCCATGCACCGTGGCAAACAAGAAAATATACATTTGATGGCTGATGGGCTGATGGCCCATCAGCCATCAATTTAAAAAAAAAAAATTAACATTCAAAGGCACTGTTGCCGTCAAATGTAAAAAAAATTCTACTTTCTTTTTTAAAATAACAACAACAACAATAATAATAATAAAATTTTTTTAAATTAAATTTTTATTTATGATTAAAACTAATAAAAAAACATGTAATTAATTTAAACAATTTAAATCTACCAAAAAAATGATTCAAAAGACACACAAACAATAAGATAAACAAATAAACAAATGCACAAAAAATGATAATAAAAATGCAACATTAAAAAAACACAAAATAAGAAAAATCTAGAAGTTACTGTGAAAATAGATTTGCCCTCAGAAGCTCATTTGGTAGATGCAATGGTGAGTCCCACAATGTAATATTCAATCCAAGCTCTTTTATTAAATTTTTTCTTTTCTCTGCGTATTTCTTTTTTTTAATCCTCTGCCAGAATTTTTACGTGACTTTCTCTCCAGGTTCCTCCCTTTTCTTTTTTTTTCTAATTCTTTCCCAGGAGATTTTTTTTTCTCTTTTTTTAGGGTTTTCGCTCTGGCCTCTTTTTTTTTTTTTTTCCTCCCCCTTTAGGGTTTTTTTAGCCTTTCTATTTATAGAGATTTCTTTCTTAGGATTTTATTATAAATCTTCTTTTTACCCTCCACCCAATTTATCACTAATTTATCCTTTATTTATTAGGGTTTTAAATTGAGATACGCTATGAGTTGGACTTTGAATCTTACATTGTTAGACCTATTTTTCTTGGACTTTCATCATTGGGTTTTTGTCTCGTGGGCCGGGTCAGACCATGTGTCCACGATATACATGACAGGCAACCAACTTTTATGCATCAAAGTATTAATCCTTAACTTAGTATTTAACATCCCAAAACATTCCTAGCCAGTTCTAGTTGGTAGCAAGCCTTAATACCAAAATGAGTGTTGAAGTTTTGGACAGCGCCACCATTATTAACTTTGTCGAAGACGAAGAAGCATTCGCTGTCTCCGTGCAGGATCATTTTTCTCACCTTGATACAGACAAAGATGGTCGTCTTTCATATGCGGAGATGTTGAAGGAGCTGCAGAGTCTGAGGGTTTTTGAAACTCACTTTGGTATAGATGTGAAGACAGACCCAGAAGAGCTTGCTCGAGTTTATGATTCGCTGTTCCTGCAGTTCGATCATGACCTGAATGGGACAGTAGATTTGGAGGAGTTCACGACAGAGACCAAGAGGATGATGCTTGCTATGGCCAATGGGATAGGTCTCTTGCCTATTCAAATGGTCCTTGAAGAAGATAGTCTCCTGAAGAAAGCTGCGGAGAAGGAGTCTGCTACATTTGCAGCTGCATAAATTGCTGGCCGGTTTCAGATTTCATTTTGCTCTGCATCTGTTGCACCAGACCTTAATTATATTTTATTTTTCAGTGCTTTTTCGTTTTCTTTGTATTCTCATTGTATGTTAAGCTGAGATCATTTCCAATGGCGATAAATGAATTTTGCTTTTGTTAATAAAAATTGAATGTTAAAAATAGCCAAATCAGTTCTGGCTCTGTGCACCCTAATATGATTAGAATACAGAAGCCGATCTTGTAGCTTGCTTCACCACATTAATTGGCTGCTAAAAAATTTTGGGTCAAAGTAAAACTGGCCATTGTTCCAGTTGGGATAACCTAAACAGAGGAACGTTCTTCTTTAAACAATGCTTCAACCTGCACAGGAAAAATGGAGTGCTCTTTTCACACGCTGAAATCATCCCGTCCTACCTGAAATTTCCTCTGCAAGTTTGGCATGAATATGAGAGGATCATCAAAGAGCAGGAGCAGCCCTCAGATGAAGGGCAGGGAGATGGGAATTACAGTAAGCTAGAGAAACTCTACATAAATAAAATCATCCATAAAAATTTAACTCAATTTTCTCCTTTGAATATACATCATTATATCTAGATCTATACCTAATATTTATCAAGCCTTTACAAGTGGTCACAAGAATAATGCCATCTCAGGCGCTGGAATGAAGGAGAGAATACCTTCACCAAATAGCTCAAAAAGTGAGGCCATCAGCTGCCCAGATTTCAAGTCATCCTTCCATACTTGACTGAGAATAGCTAATATCTTTACAGCTCGCTGATCTCCCTTGCCTCTTTTGGTTTTGCGGTCTGATTCATGATTTGTTGGCTTCTGTTCAGAAGATGTGGATTGGCCGACATTAGAATCAGTTGGAGCTGCAGTGGTTGCTTCCCATTGCATACGAGATGGTGATTGCAAATGAGATAGTGATGAGTCAGTTGACACTGCATTGACTTACGTTTATCTTGATGGTTTTTGAAGGGAGCAAAATATTTTTTAAAAAAATTAGGTGTCATTTTGTTTGGCTAGACATGGCCTAAAAATTGAATTTCCAAAAATAGATAAAAACAATTTCAACTGGATTTGCCTAGATCTACAAGGTCAAAGGTAAGTTGGATCTTTGTTTTGAACTCAACTTCCTCGATCCTAAAGCACTAACTTCTTGATTAATAGGGTAGATTGTCAAAGGTAAGTTGGATCTTTGTTTCCTCAAACCTAAAGCACTAACTTCTTGATTAATAGGTAGATTCTCAAGTAGAAGTGAGAAAAGAATTATCAAATATGTTTTTCATATAGTTCCCTAAATTAACATTTACAGAGAAAGTAAGAATATAATTAGATTTTAAAATATAAGATCAGTGCACTTTATTAGATGAACTATAAAGCATAGGAATCAAATAATTAAAAGTACACATCTGTGGATACATGGTTTAGTCAGCCCGTAAAGAAAAGGCCAATGATGAAAAATGAAAGATAAGCCTAATTTACCAAGGAACTGAATTCATACCCGTTTGTGAGAAGCCCAAAATTATAACCCAAACCTACCAAAAAGACCAAGTCCAAACACATTACTCACCAAACTAAGCCCAAAAAGTTGACCCACAAGGTCTAAAAGCCCATCAAGCCTATTTTTCTCTGTAAAGGCGTCACCTCTTTGGAAGAGAGGTGCACGCCTCTTTCATAGGGAGGTGCACGCCTCTATAATCAAAGGCGCACGCCTCTACGACATCTGTTATAAAAAAATAATAACTGCAGAATGTGGATCACTCCACGTTCTGTAACGCACCATTAAGCTCATATGTGGGGAGTTAATGATGATTAAGGAGGATTATTCCTCTATAAATGAGGAAGGAATTTCACAGAGAGTGAGGGTTGGCTTCTGGAGCTAAAAAAGAAAACATAAGAGAAGAAAACAAAAACCAAAAATCAGAAATAAACCAAAACCAAGAACCAGAACACAAAGGCCTGAATTTTAGCATTCCGAAAGCAAAAAGGGTGTTTTCAGAATCAATCTGTGGGCGAAATACTTTCAAATTCAAGCTTCACAGTAAATTTTCATTCTCTTTTTAAATTTTGAATTTAATTTCAATTACTCTTGATTATTGTTATTACAGCATATAGTTTTGATTGCTTTAGTGATTTAAATTGTTCGTAACCTTTGCGTGTTGTATAATTTGGTTAATTGGATTGTGTGAATTGCTTAAATGCAAAAGCTAGTGCCTGCAGAAAACCAAAGGGCAGAGGCGCATGCTCTTAATTCACAGAGGCACATGCCTCTACAGGTTTATATATATTTAAATTTTCTAACTGTTACTATCAGGGGCGGCACCTTCCACAGAGACATGCGCCCTATCTGCATAGAGGCACACGCCACTGTGTCCAGTTAGAGTGTTTTATTTTCTTTTTATTTCCTTGCTTATTTCTTGATTTCTTGGTGGATTTATTTTCTGTAGATTTAATTTTTTTTGGTGATGGCAGAACAAGTTTATAATGGATTAATTCCATTATTTTGAAATATTTAGAATTTATTTATTTTTTAAAAAATTATTTATATATAAAGGGTTATAATAATTTCTCCTCCTCCTAATTCTTTGAATGTGTCTTTAATTTTTGTTATCTTATTGTGAATTGTGTTTATGGTAAATGTGAATGTGGATTGAGGACTAAATTGTATAAAATTGGGTTTAATAATCAAACTTGGACTAGATTGTAAAATTTAGAAATTATTTGGATCAAAATAGTCATTTGTATGTAATTAAAGGAATAATTAAATAATTAAAAATAATAAAATATAAAATACAAATGGAAGCCGATCGCAAGGTCGGGTGGGCTATTTAAAGTCCATACCCAATTTCTGAACCTAATGTCTAAGGACGGCTGTTGAGCTTCCTCTGTGGAATTCGATTGTTGTAAAAGTATCGCAAGTTTTATCCGGATGGCGACTCCCAGCTCCAATCAAAGCCTGTAAAAAGTTCTAAAGTTGTACTTCTAGTGGGCCCTGAGCCCACACAGTGCCGTAGTTGCCGAATACTTGGGCGCGCGCTAAACCCTGCCGCCTACAGTGGTGACTCTACTCGGGATAGAGAAACTGATTTCAGTGTTTTATATTTTATTATTTTAATTATCTAATTATTCTTTCTGTATTTGCATTCACTAACACCATTCACATACTGTGCACACAGTCTCCAATAACCCGACAATGGTTGTTGCTCTGCTGCCTGTGTTTTATTCAAACCTGGTGGTGGAGTATATAGCTATTGTTACTCATAGTGGGGTATAATTAGTACGTCATTCAGACCTTTGAGTGGGGAGATGGAAAAAGAGTATATAAAAAACTGTGGGAGCCTTTGACCTTACTCAAGACTCAACTCATATAGTGCCCTAGCAACTACCCTTAAGATTTTCCTAAAAAACATATCTTCTGTTGTCATATAGTAATCTCATTCATAAAGCCCAAGCCCAATAATGATGACCATTTTAGATTGGACTTTTGTCCTTCTATCATGGCCCATTATATTGGACTTTAGTTTTATGGAAGAGATATGCTACTTATTTGTTTTGTCTCGAGAGCTTATACATGTACGTCGGTTTTATTATCTCTTGTTGATAATTAAAGTCTGGACCAAAAATCCTAAGTAAGAGACTTACTATCGAACACATATGTGGGAGGAATAAGGTTGGAAGGCTGTATTTTTGAGAGCCTATATATGTTTGTTTATTTGTGTATTTATTTATTTTTGTTTAAGCCCTTGAAAATACCAAACAAAATATACATATCATGCATACACGCCATGCATATTTCTAACCCTTTGTCTTGTAGAAATAGATCCTCCTCCATCCTCTGTTTGGATACGCACTCACGAAGGTCGGCTAATCAGATCTATACTGGTTAGAGCTACTTCATTGACTAAAACTACAATAATGTCTAACAACTCTGATATGGAAGCTTTTAAGAGACAGTTGAAAGAGGAGATCGCTACTGATACCAAGAACCTTATTCAAGAAGTAACGGGAGAAATACTCTAGACAGCCAAGGGAAAACAACTGATTAACTTAGATGAGGGTAAAGCTACAATTGGGAAACCTAGGGACCGGGATGATGATCTCGAGACTGTGCTTGCTGATCCTTTTAGGCAAGAGTTTCAAGCCGCTGGAAATTATGAACAACCGAAGTGGGTTAAGGAGATGGCAAAAATGAAATCTAAAATGCAACTGCTGATGAAAGATAAGGGTATGGATGCTTTCATGGACTACAGTGACATGGATTTTGATAATGAGGAGCCCTTACCGAAGAAATTCAAGTTTCCCGACATGAAGAAATACTTGAGAACTGAGAATCCCTATTTGCATTTGAAGCAATTCATCACCCACATAAAAACAACTGAGTTGACTAAATCTCAGATTATGAAGCAATTCTCGTTGTCCTTGGAGGAAGTATTGATCTGGTGGTATTATTCTTTAAACCCTCATGTTCAAGCTGACTAGAAAGAACTATACGCTGCATTTGTAAAACAGTATGGGTTGAACTCTTAGATGGAGGTATCATTGAAGGATTTGCAAAACACTAAGCAGAAATTCAATGACTCCTTTACTGATTATCTGACTAGGTGGAGGGGTAAGCTCTCACAGATGAGACATCAACCGGCCGAATATGATCAATTAATGCTCACAATTAATGGATGTATTCTACCACTTATTAGGAAGTTGAATGATATGGGGATCAAAAATTTTTTTTAGACTCTAACTTTTGCCTAGACAGCCTCTTTCGAGTTTTTCTCCCTAGCGAGACTTTACAAAAAGTATTTTTTGAGTTTGTCTAAATTGATAGGATTTTTGAACTCATTCCCTTCCAGATTAGACAAAATGGCTACCCCCTTTGAGAGTATCTTCTTCACAAGGTAAGGTCCTTTCCAATTCAGCTTGAACTTTCCCGTCGAATCAATAAGGAGTGGTTTTATGTGATTCAACACCAAATCACCTTCCTTTATCTTTCTTGGCTTGATTTTCTTGTTGTAAGCTCTGGCAATCCTCTTTTGATAGAGTTGCATGTGATACATGACTTTTAATCTCTTCTCATCCAACAACGTCAACTGTGCCAACCTGCTTTCCCCCCACTGATACTCGAGAATCTTTATTTTTAACAAAACCCTCAAAGATTGGATTTCCACTTCTACTAGCAGTACCACCTCACACCCATATACCAGTGAATAAGGTGTAACCCCAGTAGATTTTCTTACGGTCATTCGATACCCCTATAGTGCAAACTGTAAATATTCAGACCAATCCCTGTAACTCTCTATCATGTTAGTTAGGATCCTTTTGATGTTCTTATTCGTAGCTTCTACCGCACCATTTGCCTGAAGATGATAAGGAGATGACCGGTGATGCTCTATCTTATAGTGCTGGAGTAATGCAGTGATTTTTGATTGAAAATGAACCCCATTATCGGTCACAATATGGTGTGGCAACCCATATCTGTAGATTATATTCCTTTCTATAAACCTTACCATCTGCTTTGACCCGACTGAAGTGTACAACTCAGCTTCAACCCATTTAGAGAAGTAATCCACTGCTACCATAATATATCGATGCCTGTCCAATGTAGTCGGCCTTATTTATCCGATTATGTCAATCCTCCAAGCCGCAAAAGGCCACGGAGATGTCAACCCTTGAGGTTCTATTGAAGGCAGATGACTAACATCCCTATAAGCTTGACAATTATGTCACTTTTTCATAAATTTGACAGAATTTGATTCCATGGTCAACAAGAAGTACCCCTGTCGAGTTATCTTTTTAGCCAAAATTGTCCCATTTATAGAGGGCCAGCGAATGCCTGCATGCACAGTTTCTATAATCATTAGAGCCTCTTCCTTATCGATAAATCATAAGTGTATCTCAGTTGGCATTCTTTTATATAGTATACTATTGTGACTGATAAACTATCTGGCTTTCAGAGACACTTTCTCCTTCTTATCCATATCCTCGAGAAATTGACCAGTCTCGAGATACTTTTGTAAATCATAAAACCACGACTTTTATTGTGGACCCATCGATATTACTCTCATTTTCTTATAACACGGAGTCCTAGATTTTGCCAAAATTAAGGGCTTAGCTGGAACTCGTGTACCAATTTCCTGTATCGAGGCTAATGTAGCCAGAGCATCTGCAATTTAATTTTCATCTCGAGGCAAATACACAAATCTGCACTAGCTAAATGAAAGAGTAATAATGGCCAAATGATTCACATAAAGTCTTAGTTTATCTTTTTTAACTTCCTATTCCTTGGAGACCTGCTTCACCACCAACATCGAGTCCCCATAAACTATTATCTCTTCTGCCCCCATACTTCTCAAGGCTTCTAATCCGAATATGCATGCTTCATATTCCCCTTGATTATTAGTTACTTCAAATTCTAGCTTCTTTGCCATAGGAATTATTTCACCCTCGGGAGTGATCAAGATTACCCCGACACCTGCCCCCTTACTGTTAACTGCTCCATCAAAATACATATACCACACTTGTACCTTAATAGCTCTTAAATACTCATTAAAAAATTCCAGTTCCCATTCTTGATTGTCATCCATGGGATTTTATGTCAAAAAGTTTGTAACGGCCCTTCCTTTAATAACTTTCCTAAATAGGTACTCTATGTCAAATTCTGTAAGCAACACCAACCATCGGGCCAGCTTTTCTGTGAGAGAAGGAGTTTAGTGGAGGTACTTCAGAGGATTACGCTTTTAATACCGCTTGAATCTTATAGAATTAGAAATAGTGTCGAAGTTTCTTAGTCGCCCACACAACTGACAAACATGTATTTTCTACCAAGTTGTAATTGGCTTCATATGGCAGAAATTTTTTACTCAAGTAGTATATAGTATGTTCCACTCCATTTTCATCTTCTTATACCAACATTGCCCCTACAGCTTCCTTCTCAATGGCTAAGTATAAAATCAACGGCTTTCTCGGTCTCGGAGGTTGTAACATAAGTGGCTCTATTAAATACCTCTTGATAGTCTCAAAAGCCTATTGGCATCGATCATCCTAAATCACCGGTTTATTTTTCTTAAGTAGCTTGAATATTGGCTCACATATAGTGGTTAACTTTGCTATGAACTGACTGATGTACTGTAGATGCCCTATGAATCCTCTCACATCCTTTTCTGTTCTTGGTGTTGACATCTCACTGATGGCTTTTACTTTATCAGGATCAACTTCTATCCCTCTTCTGCTGACTATGTGGCCCAATAATTTCCCTGAAGCAACTCCGAATACATACTTTTTCAGATTAAATCTCAAATTGTACTTTTCAGCTCTATCTAGGTACTTGTCTAGAGCTTTAAAATGTCCTTCTCTAGTTAGAGACTTAACTATTATATCATCTACATACACTTCAATCTCCTTATAGATTATATCATATAGCAGAGTAGTGGCCATCTGTTGGTATATTACTCCGGCATTCTTTAGTCCAAAAGGCAACACCAAGTAATAATAAATCCCCCACTCAGTGATGAATGAAGTTTTCAACTTATCTGCCTCAGCCATCTTGATCTAATTATACCTAGAGAATCCATCCATGAAAGAGTACATCGTACTTGAAGCTGTACTATCCACCAGTGTGTCAATATAAGGCAAGGGGAAATCATCCTTCAAACAGGCCTTATTTAAGTCCCAATAATCAACAGACATCCTTACCCTTCCATCTTTGTTTGGTACCGGTACTATATTAGCAAGCCACTTTGTGTCTTCGACCACTTTAAGGAATTCTACCTTCCACTATTTTTTAATTTCTTTTTTAATTGGGAGTGCCCATTCTGATCTCAACCTTCTTCTTTTTTTTTTTAACTGGCACAATATAAGGATAAGTAGGGATCTCATGTTCTATAATCTCATGATCCATCCTCAGCATATCATCATAGTCCTAAGTAAATACTTTCTGTCTCTTTATTAGAATTTCTTTTATTTTTTCACTATCGTTAGGAGAAAGATCAAAAGCAATTATTTTGTTTTTGGGATTTTCAATTGTGCCTAAGTTAAATATTTTAGTTTGCATAGAATTAACGTCAAATATATGCATGAAATGGTCATCACAATAAGCATAACCATTAGGTAAGACATAACACAATAAAGCAAAATCAGATTTCATTGCATCAACCTTAAAAAATAAGAAATCATCAAGTTCAAATAGACAAGCAAGAGAAACATTAAAATTATCAGCAAAAGTATCAATAAATGAATTTAGGACGAAGGTCTCCAAGTCCATATCAGTCTCACTCTGACCAGCATCTCCAGCAGCAACCTTGACACTCTCTGTAGCGATACCTTTCCCTTTAGAATCCTTTTCAGCTATAGCATCCACAGTTTTCTCCGCAGCATCCTTCTTGCTGGAGGTGAGTCCCACAGTAGCAGCAGCAGTAACTTCTTCATCCATTATCAACTCCTCCAATGTTGGTTCATCCATGCTCTTCTTGCCCATATAATCCACAAAGATCTCAAACCTAGGGATCTTCCTTCCTTCCAAAAATAAAGGCTTAGGCTTTCCTTTATAAGGATTGTAGTTCCTTTCCCGGATGAACCTTTCCCGTAGTGACAGCTCCTCCTCACTATCGAGTCCATCCTTTTCTCCATGATAGCTAAGTCCATACTTCAGAATATGCAGTTTAGCTTTTAAAAATTCAGGTGGTCTAGTATGGTTCTTTCTCAATCCCAGTCCAGGTATAAAATTCATTACCTTAAGCATATTCAACACCTTCTCCTCCATGGAATCTTTATAAATCATGCAGACCTCAAAACCAGGATTTAGAGGGATCTCTTTAGGAGCTAATTTTAAAGCTACAATGGCTGCCTTAGATTCAGCTGAGATGGTGACTATCTTCCCCTCATGTGGAAACTTGATCTTCTGATGGAGAGTAAAAGGAACTCCTTCCAGGGTGTGGAACCAAGGTCCTTCCAACAGCACAACAAAAGTGACCGGGATATCGATCGCATGGAGAGTGACCCAAGCCTCGATGGGCCCAGTCTTGACCAGGGTTCTAAATGTGCCTTCTACTAATCTTTTAATGTCATCATAGGCCTTAATTATTATATCAGTATGTTGTAAATCAGCAACAGTTAAATTGAGTCTTGGCAGTATCTTCAAAGGGCATACATTTATGGCTGAACCATTGTCAACCATCACACAGCAGGTCATCTTCCCTTTAATCTCGGCCTTAATGAACAATGGCCGATAATGATCTCTCCCCTCCAATGGTAGATCCTCATCGGTGAAAATAATTGCCCCCTCAGGCCTTTGCATCAAAGAACTCACTAACTGTGGAGGGGTTGTGCTGGTGGAAACCTTCCTCTCGTGTAAAACCTGGACTATGACATCCCGGTGAATCTTAGATTGTATCAGAAGCTCCAAGATACTGGACACTATTTTCTCAGGTAATTCTTTCTTTGGTTTTTCTTTCTTTTCAACCTTAAATTCAGCTTCAGGTTCTTGTTTCTCAACTAGTTCTTTCTTTTGCTCCTTCTTCTTCTCTTTAGCTGATGCCACATGCTCGTCCACCCAATCTCTGTCACCTTCCCACACATCTATCCCTTCTTGGGTTCCTTCATCATCGGAAGACTAGATATTCAACATGTTCACAAATAGACCCCTCTCATAGATGGCTTATGGTTGGGTAAATTGGGTAGGTTCAAGGTTAGTGAAAGAGTTTAGCAATTGTTCTTTAGTTAAACCAGTGCCAATCATTAGGACATGTTGATTTGGTGGCAAAGTATTTGGTAGTTTGGCAAAAGATTTATTGGGTGTTTGGCTTTTTAGTTTTCGGGTCGACTAACTTTCCGGAGTCAATGAGATTTTGGATGTCGTGTTTGAGGTGGGTGCATTGTTCAGTATCATGTCCGATGACTTGATGGTATTTACAAAAGAGTTTTGGATTGGCATTGGGAAATGGAGTCTTTGGTGACAAAGGTCTAAAGAGTCTTTTCTCGATGAGCTTCTCGAGGACTTTTGAGAGGGGCCTTCCAAAATTAGAAAACTTTCGGGGATGCTCAACAACATTGATTTGAACATTACTGCTTGATCTCTTTTTGTTTCCAGATCTTCCTCTAAAATACTTCTTCTCTTAGGCTACATCAGTCTCTTTCTGAACCCCAAACATGTAGAGTTCTAGGTTGAAAACTTTGAAAAGGAACGGCCTAGGCAAAAGTTAAGGATAAATAAAAAGAGAAAGAGAGAATAAAAATAGTTGGCTGAAAAACTTATAAGGGCAAGCCATCCAACAATAGGAGAAATATTAGAATGGGTTTTTATGTATAATTGTGCTTAATTTAAATGAAAAGGATTACTTTTATTTCTGTCAAATGTTGTATTAAATGCTTATTACAATGAGTTTAGCTAAAAAGGAAAGATATCACATAAGTTAAACCGAGTCTAACTAAGTTGCTGAAACTGAAGAAGGAAATAAATCTAAGTCCTTTTTCTTTTGTTCTTCCTCATTTCTTACATGCTAATCCTAAATAAATCCCTTATTTTCTGACTTTTAATGAATTAATCTTGTTCTATCTATTGTAACTGAATCCAAGCCTTATAGTGATCATTAATGGTGATATCTCCATTCTATGAGATGCCTCACCTAATGGTACAGTGTGGCCAGGTCGTTGACATATTCTCTATAAAGTTCTGAGTCAGAGGGCCAGGTTGAAAGCCATGTGTGGATTCAACGATCATCTACTTCTCTCCGTACTGGCAGCAAAGATGAATCAGATAGTAGAATAAGCAGAAATTCAGTCCAGAAAGAGAAACATAGTGGGTATATATTCTGGTAGTCATATGTTTGATATTCCACTAAGGACACATCCACTGCACTCTAGCATCTGAAAAATTGGCCAACCATTCCTTCAAACCAACTGGGAGTTTCTGCAATGGTCGAGTCTACACCTGCTTTGGTTTGTACTTCCCGATGTTCTACGGGAGTACCAATAGATTCAATTTCTCTTAGAGCCAGATCTGCTAAAATGGAAGGTTGTTTCAGAAAAGAGAAAGAAAAAAGAAAAAGAAATAAAAAAATAAAATACCTCCAATAACACAGGGCTCCCAGCAAAGCGATGTGTCACGGATAAGTTATCCAAGCTAATCAATGTTTCAGCAATGATAACTGGCATAGGGTTAAATCCAGACTCAACTTGATCAAGAATCTGCATGATCTTGAGATCACAGTCACTAGATAGGGAAACTAACAGGAACTGGGTGTACATGTAGAAGGCAATCATCCGAGACCAATACACTTTATTGTTGTTGATAGCCACAACAGCCTTCAGAAAAGAATCAAAAATGATCTCGTTCCCTAAACGTGTGATAGAGAAGAAGAAGGAAGGATGTTGAAAAGTCGGGCCATCTATTATTGAATGGCTCTGTCATTTGGCTTATTCACCGGAGGAACTGTAATTTATTTAGAGGAATCATCCATGTAACCCAGAATTGCTCCAAACTCTTCAGGCAGGGGGCAAATCTCAAAGTTGTTAAATTTAAAGACATGGTTTTTTGGATCCCAAAATTGAGCAGCAGTATGCAAGAAAAGGTAATTGATCTTACAGAGATGAAGTGATTTGAAGACAAAAAAATGAAATGAATTTAGTTTTTGCCAATCTTCTCCACTTAAACTCTACAGAACGGGTCGGATATATTTCAGATGGTGTTCTGACATGGTTTTGAGATTTTTTAGGGTTTTTTTGATGTAAGGGGTGACTGTGGCATGATATGGTTGATGTAAGGTTTATTTATAGACTTTTAGAAAGGGAGAAAATCAGAAAAATTTTAGTGTTAGAGCCACAGAGGCACCGCCACACTGTAAAAGCACCGCCTCAGTAGGCGGAGCACTTCTGTGTTTCAGAGGCGCATGCCTCTATGCTTCAGAGGCACATGCCTCTTCTCTTACAGGTGGTGTCTCTTTGCTAAAAAATGGTGGAAATGGCCCAGTTTGTTGATAATTGGCTTGGAATTGGATTATAGTGATTGTACAGTTGATTATAGAGCATAATAATGAAAAGAAATATAAGCACTGGAATAAAATGCACTGTTACATAATTCAAATGTGTGTACAATATCCCTAAGTTTTACAAAACAAAAAAGCCTAATAATCTACCCATACTCAGTCTCCTCGTCATCCTCCTCACTCTCACCAGCTACCTCATCCTTGGCGTCCTTGTCATCATCATCATCGTCAGCCTCATCCTTAGCATCATGAGTGCTAGGGGATGGAGGGATATCAGCAATAGGGGCAACTCCATCATCTGCATCACCAGCGCTAGAGTTGTCATCATCATCATCTCCGCTCCCCATCCAAAGATCAGCTAGCTAATGTTGGAGCAACCAGATCTAGGTCTCTAATCCTGACAATGTGTCTATCCAAATAAAAAAAAGGAAACATGTAATTTAAGATCATAAAAGCATGCATACATATTGTATAGAAACAATGACATACCTTCCAGTCCTCTGACATCTGGGCCTCGAACAAACTATATATATACTCACCTTGCTCTCTAGGAATTTGCAGGTACAAAGGCACAAACCATGTCAGTGCTAATATTTTTATGAAATAAGAAAATAAGAGAATAAGAGTATGAGTAATACTCACATAGGTTGCAGTAGAAGGCACAGGTGATGGAAAGTCTTTGGAATCAAGAGTCAAGACAGCCCGAGACAACTTGCCAGTGGTGCTCCAATATCTAGCAGTAGGCTCTGAGAGATAAGGAAAAGTGCCATGTGAATAAGAAGGACCTATATCAATGGTCCTCCGTGAGGGGGCACGTGAAGTACCAAGGATAGTCACAGAAGTCCTCCGAGGTAGGGTATACGAAGTGCTAGGACCGGGATCAACAACTGGTTAGTGGACTTAAGCCCACTGAGCAGGGCACTCATTGGAAGGTGGAAATCTGATTTGAGGACTAGTACCTCTCGGACGAAGCTGTAAAAGAACAGGAATTGGAAGATCATAAAGCAATGGCTAAATCAAATGGTCACAAAGCATATAAGGTATACCTGAGTGACAAGACCATGCAATGGAAGTTGAGGCAGTAGCTCGTCCCTAATAAAAGTCCTATAAATGCCAGGCTATCGTGCGGCAACCTGACATATGGCAGGAGACCCTCTCAGCACTCATGTCAGATTCTAGCCCATAAATTGGTATGCCTAAAACATGGTAAAAGGAGCCATGGGTACAAGCCTCTGACTAGGACCCAGAGTCCACTCGAATATGCACTCCCCAAGGTAGTACATCCTTTGGAAGGGCCCCACCAGAAGGATGCTCCTATCGGCTAATATTCTAGATCGGATCATGACGTCACTCCAACCCTCCACAGGTCCCCATGGTGTCCTCGTGACCTAATCAAAGGAAAAGATGCACCAGGTAAGTAGAAATTTTGTATGTATTAATAACAAATCTAACCAATTTTATTTCTTTTTGCAGGCTACCTCATCCCAATACAGCCTTTCGAGGTATGTGCAGTGAAGATGAACCTGAGACATCTCTCACCTCCAAGTCCGGCCAGAGCCCCATCGGCTCAGCACTGGAAAGACTCCAATCGAGGGCATCACTCCCCGAATAAGGCTCATCTCTAAGCCCCAAACCTATAAAACAAAAGGGGTCATGATAGAAAACACACAGAAAAATAAAAAGAAAAGAGAGCGAGAGGTTAAGACATACATGAATGGCGTGCTGAAAGCCACATAACTGACGAGTCCCTCGGACAAACTCATCCATACTCCAATGTAAGTAAGCAAGGGAAGCAGATCCCCAGTCGTAGGTATGGATAAGATCCATATCTCTGAGGGCCATCAGGAAGACGAGGTCACTGAGCTAGTAACATCACAGAAAAAGGTGGTGCCCAACAGGTAAAAAATAAAAGCTCGAACTACCTTGTCGATCTGCCGAGGGGTGGTGATGTCCTCAGTGCTAATGCCGAAGTAGTGAGTATGAATCGAGTCAAACTTGAATGTATGGGTCCCCTTCATGGTGGGAACCATGCCGAGCAAGCACTTGATGTAGGCGACATGCATAGGAGTCATCTGCGCTAATCGTCGATCAAAAGGCACCGGATCTCCAGCATATGCCACTCCTGTAATGGCAGCAAAAGCAACTAGGTCTAACGTGAGCTCCCTGACTGGCAAGTGGAAGGTGTGCGTAGAGTCTATCCACCGCTCCATCAATGCATATAGACCGTTGAGGTCATGGCAACCAACAACAGTAGGGAGTGCTAAAATAAAAGGCTCGAAGCCTGTTTGGCGGATCCTATCTCAGATCACCTCCATCATACTATCGTACCACTCGCGGGCACCGGTAATATTACCAGCACCGTTCAGAAAGTGCTAGTCGAACTGCCAGAGTATTGGATAAATCTTCAATTTATGCATTTAAAAAATTGGAAAAATGAACTAAATTGGTGTTTTTGACCTGCAGAGACGCACGCCCCTACAAAGTAGAGGCGCACGCCTCTGAAAAGAGAAAGTGCACACCTCTACAAAGCTGAAGCACCATGCCTCAGTGCTGGGAAGATGCACGCCTCATCGTAGAGGCGCTGCCTCTACAATTGAGGCACCGCCTCCACAGCGCCGGAGGCCGATCGATTTAATTCAAAAAAATTCAATTTTACCTGGTTTTCTAACTGACCCAGTCCTATTTTTGATGAAAAAAATAGGTAAAAGACTGACTAACCTCTCCTGTAGCCCGAGAGTAAATATAGGTATGTAGAGAAGGCGTTAATGGAATGTCTCTCTCGGGATCCAATCCCATAAAATGAGGCGCCCGAGCCTCCGGTGCAACAGCATGCCAGGTGGAAAATATGGGTGTGCGGTCAAGTGCAGGATCCATGGTGATGGTGAAGAAAATAGAAGTAGAAAGAAGAAGGAAGAAGAAGCGCGAAAAGTTTGAAATGAAAATTAAAAGGATTTGAATTTATATAAGCTTTGGCAAATGGCCAGTTTAGTCCTTAATTGGAAAAGTATCTTTTGGTACTTGAAGTTTTAAATGTTGGCTAACATATTAAAATCAAATTATCTTTTGAAAGAATTTACAAATTACATGATACGAAGCATCAAAATTCAAGTCTCTCGGGTTGTACCTCGAGGATAACGACATAAATAAATTGAAGCCTCTTAGTTTTTGACACCAAAGTTGGACGGCGACCTCAAATTGAAGCCTCTTGGTTTTTTATACCAAGGTTGGACGGCGGCCCCAAATTAAAGCCTCTTAGTTTTTAACACCAAGGTTGAACGGCGACCCCAAATTAAAGCCTCTTAGTTTTTGACACTAAGGTTAGATGGCGACAAAGTTACGCCTCTTGGATTATACCCCGAGGATGACGACATAAGGACTAAATCACAGGATCGAAGGATATCCTTTTGTATTGCTTGCGTGTTGTTTTTAAAAAAACTAAGGGGGTAAACTGTGGACACATAATTTAGTCATCCCGTAAAGAAAAGCTCAATGATGAAAAATGACAGATAAGCCTAATTTACTAAGGAACTAAATTCAGGCCTATTTGTGAGAAGCCCAAAATTATAATCCAAACCCACCAGAAAAGACCAAGCTCAAACATATTACCCAGCAAACTAAGCCCAAGTAGTTGACCCACATGGTCCAAAAGCCCATCAAGCCCTTTTTTTTTTATATAGAGGCGTCGCCTATTTGGAATAGAGGCACATGCCTTTTTCACAGGGAGGCGCACGCCTCTACGACATCTGTTATAAAAAATAATAACTACAGAACATGGATTACTCCACATTCTGTAACGCGCCATTAAGCTCAGACGTGGGAGTTAATGGCGATTAAGGAGGATTATTCCTCTACAAATGAGGAAGGAATTTCACAGAGAGTGAGGGTTGGCTTCTGGAGCTAAAAATAAGAAAAAAGAAAAGAAGAAAACAAAAACCAAAAATCAGAAATAAACCAAAACCAAGAACCAAAACACAAAGGCCTAAATTCAAGTATTCTGAAAGCAAGAAGGGTGTTTTCAAAATCAATCTGAGGGAAAAATTCTTTCAAATTCAAGCTTCATAGTAAATTTTCATTCTCTTTTTAAATTTTGAATTCAATTTCAATTACTCTTGATTATTGTTATTACAGCATGTAGTTTTGATTGCTTTAGTGATTTAAATTGTTCGTGACCTTTGCCTGTTGTATAATTTAGTTAATTGGATTGTGTGAATTGCTTAAATGTAAAAGCTAGTACCTGTAGAATACCAAAAGGCAGAGGCGCACACTCTTAATTCATAGAGGCACACGCCTTTACAGGTTTGTGTATATTTAAATTTTCTAACCATTGCTATCAGGGGCGGCACCTTTCATAGAGACGTTCGCCCCATCTACACAGAGGCACGTGCCTCTGTGATACAGAGGCGTACACCTCTGTGATACAGAGGCGCACACCTCTGTGTCTAATTGGATAGTGTTTTATTTTCTTTTTATTTCCTTACTTATTTCTTAATTTCTTGGTGGATTTATTTTCTGGAGATTTAATTATTTCCTTTTGTGATGGCAGAACAGGTTTATAATGGATTACATCATTTTGAAATATTTAGAATTTATTTATTTATTTTTAAATTATTTACATATAAAGGGTTGTAATCATTTCTTCTCCCCCCAATTCTTGAATGTGTCTTTAATTTTTGTTATCTTATTGTGAATTATGTGTATGGTAAATGTGAATGTGGATTGAGGACTAAATTGCATGAAATTGTATTTAATAATCAAACTTGGGCTAAATTGTAAAATTTAAAAATTTTTTGGATCAAAATAGCCATTTGCATATAATTAAAGGAATAATTAAATAATTAAAAATAATAAAATATAAAATACAAACAGAGACCGATCGCAAGGTCAGGTGGGCCATTTAAAGCTCATATCTAGTTTCTGAACCCAATATTTGAGAAAGGCTGCTGGGCTTCCTCCATAGAATCCAATTGCTGTAAAAGTGTCTCAAATTTTATCTGGGTGGCGACTCCCAGCTCTAATCAAAGCCTGTAAAAGGCCCAAAGTTGTACTCCTAGTGGACCCTGAGCCTATACAGTGCCGTAGTTGCCGAACACTGGGGCGCACACTGAACCCCGTCGCCTACAACATCCTAGCAAATAACTTCTAAAAAAAGTACAATTTCTTAGTAAGCAATTTCCCAGTTAATAGGAATTTAATGAGAACCAAATAAATCCTGGAGTTTAACCTAAGTGAGAGAATAATTTTAAACATAGAAGAGGAGGGAAAGAGAGGGAGGGGAAACTGAATCTTCTTTCAAATAGGGGGATGGAAGGGGATCATGCAAAAAAAACACAGAAAAGACAGAAAGGTTTATTTATTTTAAACCATTGTGATCACTGATCACTGCCATTGGAAACATGAAAATGAAAAAGTTCGAATGGTATAATTTTAATTGGAAAGAAAAGTCCATAAGGATTAATTCACAATTAAGTGATAATTTTTCTATTTTTCTTCTACAAAGCATATGCTAGAGGTGATGGAAAAGGTGGGAAAAGCTTGAGGCGGTCATATATGCATTGACCTGCTACATTCTGAAAAACACATGGTTGTGAAAGTTACACCTTTAAACAACCATCATAAGAACCTCTTAAGTCCTACTGGCAAGTATCATATCTTCATATGAAAAGTAAGAACTACTTACCAACAGTACTCATAAACACGCCAGGCTTCATGCCTCTTCATCTCATTGTTTTTTGCTTTTCAAGAAGCATCTCTTATTCAAGAACTTGGAGATAAAGCCTTAAGGTCTGGCAGCACAAGAAGGTGAACCTACTTGCAAAGCAATAATAATCATCAATGACTCAAATTCCTAGATGAAAAGTTAAAGAAAGATGCAGAATTCATAATAATTGCTTAACTATTATAATGACTACCAGAGTCTATAGATGAAAACAAAATAAAAAGATTTTTCAATTAAAAGAAGACATTACAAGTCTCAATTTCCAAATCACATTTGCTAAAAGCAAATGATGAGTTTTTGCAAAAGTTAAAATGTTCAAAAGAAAAAATAATGACTATTAACTTCTTAGAACCAAAAATCTATATAACAAAATCAAGATGATATCAAAGATTAATCATGCTAGCAGTACAAAATTTCACCCCAAAACTGTGGCAGAAAAACACATGCAATAAAGAGAATAGAGCGTATTCATGAACAACACATATAATTGTTTTTTCATAAATAATTACTTAATGCCAGCCAATTAAACTACCTTTGCTTGCTTTCATGATATGCTACTTCTTACTCTATTTGTGCTTTGGTTGAACAATAAAAAAAACATATATAAAAAATCATTAGAATGTATGTCCCAGGCAGCTCATATAACTTGTTCTTTGAGAACTCCATGTCAGCTGAATATTATCTTTAGGAAGGTAAAATGTCATTTATTAAACTTCCTTTCAGCCAAAAATTATCTTTGAGGAGTAAAGCCAAAAATTAGAAATCTCTTTTTCATTCTTTGATGATTGAAAAATTATGTCCCGTAAGCTCCAACAAGGTGTAACATAAAATATAATCATACAGGAATGTTCACTTCGCTTAGAATAAATTAAATTTTAAACTATGGCTCCTCAAATAAATTAACCCCAAGAAAAAGCTATTAAATATGCTGCTTGGCTGTGTCTTTAATATATAGTATTCATTCCTTTGGCAGTTGGCATCTGCTTTAACATGATTTTTATTCTCATACTGATTATATAACATCCGTAACATCAGGATTAGGTTAATAAGATTTAGTAAAAGTTTAATTAAATATATTTGAGTTCTATCTTTGGGTGAATTGGATTTAAAGGAACTAATTAGAATAAAATCAAATATAGGAAATTTGGATGGAATTGAAAGTAATCGATGACTAAATTAAAAGAAAAATATTATATGAAGACTTATGAGGTGATAAGTAAATATTTAGAGAATGAAAAAAAAAGGCTTTTGCGTTAAAAAATGCAGAAAAGAGGAAGAGAGGAAGAGAGGGGAAGAGAAGCATTTTGAGGGAGAAGAAGAAAAAGAAGAAGAGGAAGCTCGCACTATAGCTAGGGATTTCCGATTTCTAGAAATTAGTGGAATCAAGCACTGAATCTTATGAGCGATCTTTTTCTTTTGGATTCAACTTAGAATTTTTGAATTATAGTATTGGAAAATATTGTTTTGGTTTGAAGAATATAATGTATATACTCCAAATGCATGTTGTTAGTGTGCTTAAATGGTTGAAACATGTGTTGTAGTAATTTACAAAACAATTGGTAGTAAAATTTGGACTTTTGGGTAGAAATTCTATAAATGTTTGAGTGCAGAATGCGTCTATGATGCATTCAGGCGATGCCTGAACGATCAAGCGATGCCTCAAGAGCAATGAGGCGACTCCTTAATGTGTTGAGAAGGCACCTCAGTACTAAGGTGATGCCTTAGTATTGAGAAGGCACCTCAGTAGTGCTAGGGCAGCGCCTTTGTGGCTGAATTTCTACAATTAAACAGAATTAAGCGTGAACATTAGAATGTAAACTCAAACTGAAACGTGTATAAACATACATAAACATTAGAGTTACTATTGTTTGATCAAATTAGGTTAAATAGAACTTGATTATCGACATAATGCGAATTAATTCTCAAGTCTCAGACATAGAGACTAAAATCGTTGTTTAAGTTACACCAAACTGAGTAAAATGAAATTAAACGTTAGGAAGAAAACCAAAGTGAATAATATATTCCAAATGATAATGGAATTGAATAGTGTAAATTGATAATGTAACATGGAAATAAAGACGTATATATTTTTTATACATATATGTATAGAGAGAAATAAATATATACATGTATATGTATGAGTATTGTGGAGAGTTAGTTGGTTAACCAAATGATAACTGTTTTTAGGACAACGCATAAATTTAGAGATGTCTTCGGGGCGAATCCATGTGGTTGATAAGTATGCATACGAACTTATTGAGAAAGGATGTTATGAGAAACGGTCAGTGTGAACTGTATGAGAACCTTCAGCTATAATGCTGAGTATTGTGATATGTGGATCGTAGTGGTGTATCTGAGTGATATAGTATAATGGTGAGATGGTATATTATACAATGAATACACATATATCTATATGTAAATGTGAAACGAGCTAGCAAGCTCATAGAAGTATAATATACAATACCAAGAACATGATAAATAAATTATTGAAAACAAGATTTTAAAAGATAAACTTCGGTTACGCAAAATGAATAATTGCATAATGAGTTGTAAATGTTGAACCCAAAAATATTATGAAAATTATAAATAAAAACAAATAAATAAAATTAAGTGCGTTCAATCTTAAAAAACAAAAAATTATTTGAATACTAATATTTTTATTTTTAATTTCATTAAATTATGATTGTCTTAACTATTCAATTATTGATTTTAGTGTTATAGTCGTATTTGCTTATTCATTGGGTAATTTTCCTACGAAATTACTCACTCTTTTATTTGTAAAACTATTTTAATTTAGGTAATTAGTTCAGTGTAGCTAGCTTGATAAGTATAGTTATACAGTGGACCACTATGACTTACGAGGTTACTGAGGCAAAAACTTTGGTGAAATATACTGTTTGTCATGATGTAGATGTTGATTTAACCTTTCGCGTCACTGTCGAGCCGATAGAAGCATTATTCCATTTGTCCGCTATCAGAGAGGAGTATCTAAACAATATATGTACCACCTTCAGGGTTTTATACGAGACCACCACTAACGTTCAGGTCACTCTAACTTGGGTGTGATGCAGAAAGAGCCTACATCCTCTTTTTGGTCTTTTTGCTTTGCTGCCAGACCACAACTTTGGAGCTTCATTGAATTGTCTTTTTTTTTATGCTAGGTTGGGTGTGTTAGTATAGATGTGCCCTAGGGCCATTTTTGTATGTTGACATTGTACTTTTATCCCTATGACAATAAAATATTCATTTAAATTAAGTATTAAGTTTATTTGAATATTTACCCTTTAATATTATGTTGAATTAGTATATTATCAAGAGTTGATAATATGAGTGGCAAAATCATTTGGTACATATACTATAAATGTTCATAGTCGTTGAATTAATATAAGAGTAGTATTAATCCCTAAACTATCATCTCTATCTATTTTCCTTGATCGGTATGTGATATCAATAGTGGAAAGTAATGAGTCTTATGCTGCTTTATATGAGATATCAGGATAGACATGTGGATACTCATATGATGGGTGGATCGAATTGTGACGTAAGATTTGTGATTGCATAAAAATTAACTTTTATCAACAATCACAATCTTGGACATAATAGTACATATAGTTCTTTGACCTGAGGTGACACAGTCATCTACATATGGTTAGTTAGAGTGTGTTACCGCTTACATACCTGTGCTAGCCATGTATGGGTATATGGCGTGTGGTGGCTCTAGTTGATTGTATGTAGGGATAAGTGATCCGCTAAGATGGAATTCATTACCTGGAGTGAACCCGGATAATATCCTATTCTATTTAAGTTATTCTTGATGAATAAATACCTAACCAGGTCAAACTCGACTTACTCGAAAAGAGTTTCGATGCTAGAAAAGAGTTTCTAGTAGTAGTCATATTTTATCGAGAATTGAACTAAAGATGAGGTTATATGATTGAGGCAATTAGAGTTTGACTAAACCGTGACTTTAGCCGATATCGGGATCTTGTAATAAAGGGACATTCAGTGCATGGTAATTATGTTCTATAGTTGTTGTGATCCACAAGCTCCAAGCTCCCCAAGTGTGAAGCCTCTTGAAACATACAAGTTGCACAAGGAAGATCTTTAAGGGTGACGGAGTACTACCCACAAGCCTCTCTTCTTTGACCCAAGATGCTTGTTAGAACTTCTCCAAGCTTGAAATTGTGAGACTAAGTGACAAGCTCCAATGGATATCAATGATAGATGTAGACTTGTACAACGCTTATACAATAATGGCCTTTTAACTCGAGAGTTCACAACACTTGTGATATTTTCTATTCTCTACACTAAAAAGAAAAAGGAAAAAGATGATATCAACCATTTTATCTCTTTTGTAATAATATTAAAACCTCTCTCAAATGTGCATTAGTCTATTGTCTCTACACAACCCACTAACTTAAACACATCCATTTGATAATAGCTTGAGTGTCTCATACTCAAGCTACATGCATGTGTTAGCTTGAGTATCACACTCAAGCTACATGCATATGATAGTTTGAGTGTCTCACACTCTAACTATATGCGTGGATAGCTTTATGTCATAAGTGGAGTTAGTTTAGTTACAAGGATAACCTTAGCATATGACTTCATTAACCCTTAATGAATTGGGCTAAGGTTATGAGCTTGCTTAATACTTAAACAAGGCCCATACCAAACTAAATAAGACAACTCATGGGCCCTTTTAAACTTTTTAAATAAAGCCCAACTTTAATCCATAATAAATAATTCATATGGTCCATCTAATGGCATATATCCATTATACCATTTGGAGGCAAATATTAATTTAGTGCTTGAACTTAATATCTCATATTAAATCAAGTTCAAATTAATATTTATTTAATTACAATTAGTCTCAACCTTTGGATTTAGACTTCGAGATATACTAGATCCCCGCACTTGCGCAAATCCAATTCAAATAATTTAATTAATTAATTAAACTCTTTAATTGATTATTAAATTAATAATTATCTTCATTTGTGCAACTCTTGTGTGTGTAACTTACTAGGTTCAAGTCTAAATGGCAATGGAAAATAATATTAATACTTAATATTATAGAAACACATTTCCATGCTAAATGTGAAAATCCCAATGTGATAATTATTGGATATGGTATGATCCATGATGAGCTACACCAATCTTCTCATATCACTTTAGGGTTTCGCACTCCAAACGGCCTTCTATATCCTTAATCGTGTTTCCTCCAAATCCATTTCTACCGCACCATATGAGATATAGCATAGTAAGACACCAAGTCTTAAAGAAGTTAAAATATGAGGGTGCTCGGCTTTTATCAAAAAGCTAAAATCGGACAAGTTGGATGCAAAGTCGATCAAAGGAAGGTTTGTTGGATATCCCAAAGACAGTTTAGGATATTGCTTTTATCTTCCTACTGAACAAATTGTTGTAAGCAGAGATGTCATATTTCTTGAGAAAGAGTTTCTTAAAGAAGATGATAAAGGAAAGAAGACAATGTTAGACGAGGAGTCATCTAAGGAAGTCCAACAAATTGATCAAATGGATATTGATAAACCCGAATAGCCTATTCCAATTGAGAATGTCATCACACCGACTCCTAAAAGGTCTAGTAGGGTATCTCGTCCTCCGGAGAGATACGGTTTTCTCCATGATATACAAGAGTTGTATGTTCATAAAAAAATCATTCATGTTGATGATCCTACTACATATGAAAAAGCTTTATGTGATAAAGATTCTTCAAGATGATTTGAGGCAATGAGAACTGAAATTGATTCCATGTATGCAAACCAAGTCTAAACACTTATTGATCTTCCTGAGGGTATTGTACCTATTGGGTGTAAATAGATCTTTAAGAGAAAGATTGGTACAGACGAGAAGGTAGAGACCTATAAAGCTAGGCTTGTAGCGAAAGGGTTTCGCTAAAGGCAAGGGGTTGACTATGAGAAGACATTCTAGCTAGTAGCCATGCTTAAATACATTCGGATTTTTCTTGCTATTGTCGCACACTATGATTATGAGGTTTGACAAATAGATGTCAAGACCACCTTCCTTAACGGTTATATTGAGGAAAATATTTTCATGGAGCAACCCAAAGGTTTTGAATCCAAGGAAAGCTCAAAAGTGTGCAAGCTCAATATATCGATACATGGTCTAAAGCAAGCTTCAAGGAGTTGGAATCATCATTTTGATGAGGCTATCCGTTCTTATGGTTTCATTAAGAATGAAGATGAGCCATGTGTTTACACGAAGGTTAGTGAGAGTCAACTCACTTTCCTAGTCTTATACGTTGATATTCTTCTTATTGGCAATGACATCGGTATGATGACATCTGTGAAAGTATAGTTGTCTAAGACCTTCTCGATAAAAGACTTAGGAGAAGCTACTTATATTCTCGGGATTTGAGTCTATAGAGATAAATCGAAGAAAATGATAGGTTTATCTCAAAGTCTTTACTTGAAAAAAGTGTTGAAAAGATTCAACATACTTGATTCCAAGAGGTGATTGTTACCATTTGGGCACAAAATCCACCTATCCAAGGAGATGTCACCCAAAACACCCGAGTAAATGGAGGAAATGGCCAAGGTTCCTTATGTTTGGGCCATAGAAAACCTAATGTATGCTATATTGTGTATTAGGCCGGACATTGCTGTTAGTATAGGTGATATGCCCTAGTGGCAATCATGTATTTAGATATTGTATTATCCTATATGGCAATGTAATGTTCATTTAAATACAGTGTTTATTTATATGAAGCATTATTCCATTAGCATTATGTTGAATAAATGTATTATCAAGAGTTGATAATATGAGGACACATTTATTTAGTACATGTGCTATAAAATTGTTCATAGTCGATAAATTAATATTTGGTTGATATTAATTTGACTATCACCTCTGTCTATTTTCCTTGATTAGTATGTGATACTAATAATGGGAGGTAGTGAGTCTCATGCTACTTGATATGAGATATCGTAATAGACATGTGGATACTTATGTTGATGAGTGGATCGAACGTGACGTTAGATATGTGATCATAAGGGTATTCACTTATAGTCAATGATCACTATCTAGATTATAATAGTGCATATAGTCCTTTAACCTGAGGCATCACGGTCATCCACATTTAAGTGGTTAGAGTTTGTTACCACTTATATACCTGTGCTAGCCACGTATGGGTATATGGTGTGTGGTGGCTCTAGTCGGTTGAATGTAAGGATGAGTGTTTGTCCAAGATGAGATTCATTGCCTAGAGTGAACCGGGTTAAGATCCTACTGCTATCTAAGTTTATTCTTGATGGATAAGTTTCTGGCCAGAACAAACATAACATATTGAAAGAGTTTCAGTGCTAGAAAGTGTTTCAAGTGTTTGTTATGTTTTATCAAGAATAGAACTTGAGATGAGGTTTCATGATGAAGCTAACAGTGTTTTATTGTACCTTAACTCTATGCTTTATCGGGATTTTCAATGAAAGGATTTTAGTGCACGGTAATTATGATCGGAGGGTTCATGCGAATCATAATATGCATTCATTTCTAATTGGGTAGTTGTGATATCGATGCTAGGGGTCACTCACAGCTTATGAGAACTAAATGTGTATCATTAGGATTTTCACATTTAGACTTGAAAGTGTTTCAAGTAATATCAAGTGTTGATATTATTTTCTCATTGCCAATTAGACATGGACCTAGTAAGTCACGCCTATAAGGTTCTCACCTTGTCATCTATATCTTAATCTAATTGTTGATTAAAGTGTTTAATCAAGTAATTAAGATTAAGGGAATTAGGTTTTTGCGAAAGCAGTGATTCTAGCATATCATGAAATCCAATTCCACCAAGGGTGTATTATTAATTTATACTTAATTAATATTGGATATTAATTAAAGTGTTTAATTAATAATATGTGTGTTGTTAATTACATGAACTTGGATTAATGGCCCAAGTTGTATGGGCCTAGGCTTGAAAGTGTTTTGGGCCAAAGATTAATCCATGGTGTAGAGAAATCCCAACAACCATATATAGGTCCATTGATTTAATGGATTGGGTTTTGGACCAAGTGTTGGCCCAATGGTAAGCCTAAGCCCGTTAAATTGATGTAGATATTTAGTTGGTGTATTATACAAGTATAAAGGATGTATGTATACAAATACATTGCATGTATTGTTCCATTCATCTTTGGACACTTGTATAGGCCACTTGTCAAGTGTATATTCATACTAGGTGACAAGTGTCATGATGATGTCATCAATGATGTCATGATGATGTCATGTAGTGGGACCACATGATGTCATGGTGATGTTATGAATTATGTCATGGTGATGTCATGCATGATGTCATGATGATGTCATGATGAGGTGGCAATCTCTACACTTATTTTTTTCTTTTAGTGTTTTGGTTGATATCTAATTAACTTAATGTTCAGCTTCAAGCTTAGAGAGCTTGTGAAGACATGGCTTATGCCTATGAACAAAAAGGGAGAGCTAGTTTTTGTTGGACAAAAGCTAGAGCAATAATCAACCAAACAAAAAAAACACAACATCCTTATTGTTCTTGCTAGGTAGATTAAATTAGAGCAAGTCTTTTGTGAGGGTCACTTGAGAGGGAACTTACTTCTAATTGATCTAGGCTTCTAGGCAAGAAAGGTGACTTGGTGGGAGCTTGGTGTTTCAAGCTAGAGGTCACACACTTGGGTGACTAGGGCATGTGATTCAAGAGTTGAATCCTCCACACCAATCTAGTAGATACACTTGTGGTCTCCATCGAATCAAAGGAGTTTGTAAGTTTCTTTAACTTGAACTTCTTATGGTTGTGTTGATGTATACATGTTGATGTATGTTTTTAGCTATGTGTTAATTGCAAATTGGATCTTGGGGATTGGAATTCTTCATTTGATGAAGAGTTATGCAAGTAAAATTTTTGAATTTCACCCTTTTTGGCATGTGCTTTCTGCTGCGCTTATGTTGCATAACCGGTTCCTTTCACTTAAGTCTTTGGATCAGAATTCACTTCATCTTTTCCTTTGTTTTTAATAATTTCTTTGCCTTTAGCAATTTTCTTCATTTTAGCATAAAAAATAGTGGTAGAACTCACAAGAGCAGGAGCTTTCTTTTCTTTTTCTCTCTTTACTGATTTTTCTTTCTTAGTAAGCTTCATCTTCTTCTTAACATCAGACTCAACTTTCTCAACAACACTTTTCTCCTTTTTACTTCCTCTTCCTCAACTTCAGTGATCTTGGACTTAGACTTGATTTTCGAAATAAAAGTTTTTGAGATAATTTTAGTCTTCTCAATTTTTTCAAAAGTCTCATCTTCTAAGTCTACTTCTAAGAACTTAAAAAGTTTAGTTAAAATCATGGCATAAGGAAGCCCTTTCGATTTTGTAATGCTTGTCATGAAATCCATCATCAAATAACAGAGATTAAAATTTTTCTTCTTAATCAAATGCCACATCATGCACAACTCAACACTGTTGACATAATCAAGACTGTCTAATTTTGGTGCTAAAAATCAAGTGATAAACTTATGAACAATTCTTAAGTCTTGGGAAAGAGAGGCAGAACTTATATTCTCGCTAGCTTTAATTTATGGATTTCCCGAATCCTTTTTTCTTGAATTCCTCTTCATCGAAGCTCTTGATTTTCTTCAAATCAGCTTTCTTTGACAATCTTATGCCACAGTTTGGAATATCAAAGGCTTCAGAAATAGTTTTCAAAGAAATATTGCATTTCTTCCCCTTTAAGGTTACTTCAAACTCTTCAAAATCAATTTCATTCATAGAACCATAAAACTGTCAAACCAGATTCTCATAGACATCCTCATCGATCTTTATCAAGCTTGTCCATTGTTGAGCCATGAACCACTCATTTAAAGGGTAATCGACAGTTTTAAAAAAATCCCAATCAATAACTTTTGGAGGGATTAGCTTGTTGTGAGAAATGTTCAGTTCTATCCCCTTAAACTTCTTTTCTTCCATGATTTCTTTCTTCACTCCTTTTTCAATTTTTACTTTCTTCTGAGTCTATTTTGGAGAATCAGCACCACTTTCCCAGTATCCTTTCTCTTCTGACTTGAATCACTCATCTTTGGGATTTTGAAAAAATTAATTTTTTTAAATAACTTTCAGGATGTGCAGATGAAATAATAAAGGAGAGAAGGGTTTAGAGTTTTCACATTTTTAGAGTGCGGTTTTCAATGGGTAAAGGTAAGGGTTATTTATTGATAAGGTTAAGAAAAGTTACCATTGTATAATAAAAAGGCTCCATGATAAAATCCAATAGACGTAACCTTTCTGATATTTGATGATAAAAATAACTGCATATTCAAACATGTGCCTATCTTATTTTCTCTCTAAGGCAAATATTATCTCTTTCTTAGGCTAACGTGTCAAGAGATAGAGAGAGCTGATAAGTGACATTGTTATCAAAAGGAACAGGTGTGAGTCTCTTTCAAACAGATGTGGTTAGGAAAAAAATTTTTATTCTAATTTTTCAAATCATAGTTGTACTTTTTCATATCAATTTAAAAGAATTAATAAAAACTATCTGATTATCAAAATCAATAGCAATCATTCGAAAAAGAGAAAATTATTTTTCAAATGAAAATAGTTTTTAAAAAAATGCAATATATGAAAGATAAAAATTAATTTATGCATCTAGATCAATAACTCCTAATTCAGTTCTAATTTTACAAAAATGATCTTCCCTCAAATGTTTAATGAAAATATCAGCAAGTTACATGTCAGTTGGCAAAAAAATTAGCTTGATGTAAACATTCAACACATGATCCCTTATAAAATGATGCTTAATTTCAATATGTTTTGTCCTAGAATGCATGACATGATTCTTGGATAAATTGATAGCACTTGTATTATCATAATTGATAGGAATTTGAGAATACATCATTCCATAATCTTCTAGTTCTTGCTTTATCCAAAGAATTTGTGTAAAACAATTCCCAGTAGCAATATATTCAGCTTCAGCAGTTAATAAGGCCACTGAAGTCTTTTTCTTGCTAAACCATAAAACTAATCTACTGCTAAGAAACTAACAAATGCCATATGTGCTTTTCCTATCCATTCTACTTCCTACAAAATCAGCATCACTATATCCAATAAGATAAAAGAATGTATCTTTAGGGTACTATAGGCCTAGACCTTGAGTCCCCATTAGAATTTTACAAATCCTTTTCACAGCTATCAGGTGAGATTCCTTAGGATTAACTTGAAAATGCGCACATAAACAGACACTGAAATGGATATCAGGTTGACTAGTAGTAAGATAAAGTAATGATTGTATCATACCTCTATACATCTTGCTGTCTACTTGTTTACCTTTTTCATCTTTGCCTAATTTGATTGTGGCGCTCATTGGTGTCCTGCTGATTTTAGCTTCAGAGAGCTTTAATTTCTTCAGCATCTCTTTCATATACTTTGACTGATTTAGGAAGATACCATTCTTACATTATCTGATTTGTAACCCCCAAAAGAAATTTAGTTCCCCCATTATGCTCATTTTGAACTCATTCTTAATCAAATTAGAGAACTCCTTGCATAAGCTTTCTTTAGTTGCTCCAAATACAATATTATCCACATAGATCTAGACAATCAAAATATATTCAATTTAATTTCTTGTGAAAAGATTCTTGCCCACTTTCCCTCTTGTAAGCCCATTTTCTCACAAACACTTGCTTAGCCTTCCATACTAAGCTCTAGGAGCTTGTTTCAGACCGTATAGAGCTTTTGTTAGTTTGTACACATGGCTGAGCTTATCATGTATCTTAAAGCTTGGGAGTTGATTTACATAAACTTCTTCATTGAGATATCCATTCAAAAAGATGCTTTTAACATCCATATGAAATAGCTTAAAGTTTTTGTAGCAAGCAAATACACACAGTATTTGAATAGCTTTAAGTCCAGCCATAGGCGCAAATGTCTCATCAAAATAAATTCCTTCTTTTTGGTTGTAACCTTTGGCAACCAGTCTAGCCTTGTTTTGAACAACATTCCTATGCTCATCAAGCTTATTCCTGAAGACCCACTTAGTTACAATGATAGTGTGATCTTTAGGTTTTGGAACTAATTTCCAAACATAGTTTCTGTTAAACTGATTCAGCTCTTCCTGCATGGCCGTGATCCAATTTTCATATTTTTGTGATTCCTCTATGCTTTTTAGCTCTATCTTTAACACAAAGGCTATATTTCCCATCATTTTTCTAAAGCCACTTCTTGTAACCACTTTGTCAGATGGGCTGGTGAGCATATTTTGCTTGGAGTGGTATTTGTAATATCTCCATTCCTTGGGTAGATCATAATGCAAGGGTTACTGATCATTATGTCCTTCTTTAGTTTGGTTTTCTCCTTTAGGCTGCTTTTAATTCTTTAGCAACTTTCCTTCTGTCAAGTCTGACTAATCTTCCAAATTAGCTTTAGCATTCTCTTATGGAGTAGATACTTTAACTTAGGCTTGTTCATTGATCTTTTCAGTTGGCTAAGGTGTGGAAATTTTAGTACCTATAAGAAAATCATCTACAACATCCATACTAGGTAGAGTTTGGTTAGATTTCTTAAAGATAACATGAATAGATTCTTTAACAATAAGAGTTCTTTTGTTAAAAACTCTATAAGCTCTACTATGATTGGAATAGCTTAAAAAATTTCCTTCATATAATTTTGCATCAAATTTGGCTAGCTGATCTTTCTTGTTGTTGTGAATAAAGCATTTACAACCAAATACCTTAAAATAGCTTATGTTAGGATTTTTAAATTTCCACAGCTCATAAGGTGTCTTTTTCAAGGAGGATCTTACCAATGCTCTATTCAAGATGTAGCATGTTGTATTTATGGCTTCAGCTCAAAAATACTTTAGCAAATCAGCTTCACTAAGCATTGTACATGCGATCTCTTACAAAGTTATGTTCTTTCTTTCCATAACTCCATTCTGTTAGGGAGTTCTTAGAGCTAAAAAATTATGAATAATTCTAAACTCATCACACAACTCTTCAAACTGTTTATTTTTAAACTCTCGACCATGATCACTTTGAAGACTTGTGACATTGTATCCCTTCTGATTTTGAAGTTTTCTATAAAGACTAGTAAATTTGTTAAATGCCTCATCCTTTTAAGCTCGGAAGAGGGTCCAATTATACCTTGTATAATCATCCACTATAATAAATGCATATGACTTACCTCTTAGACTAGATGGTGTGATTGGTCCAAACAAATCAAGATGCAACAGTTCAAGTAGTTTGCTAGTTGAGATCATGTCTTTAGATTTGAATGAAGACCTTGTTTGTTTGCCCAATTGACAAGCATTACAAACAGTGTCCTTTTTAAATTTTAGCTTAGGCAGACCTTTTACAAGCTCAATTTTGGAAAGCTTTGAAATCAGATTGATGCTTGCATGACATAATCTTTTATGCTACAACCAGCTATCTTCATCAATAGATGCTAAATATAAATCAGATGCACAGTGCAGATTTTCAAAATCAACCAGGTATACATTTTCAAATCTATCACCAACAAACAGTGTTTGATTATCATGCATATTTTGAACTTCATAATGAGTTGGCTCAAAGATAACTCTCCTTTTATTATCACACAACTGATTGACACTGATCAAATTAAACTTCAAAACTTTAACCAATAATACCTCTTCAATGGAAGGATTAGCTCTAACAGTTCTGATGCCAATTATCTTCCCTTTGCTGCTGTCTCCAAAACTGACGGATCCCATATTTTTCAGCTTTAATTAGGTGAACTTTGACTTTTCACCCATCATATGCCTAGAGCAAGAACCATTCATGTACCATTTTTCTTAAACGCTCTTGCTCTTGAGGTAGACCTATAAGGAATCATTTAGTTTTAGGTACCCAAACTACTTTAGGTCCTGATGGATTAGTCTCAGAAAATAGCTTAGTACCTTTTGGTACCCAAATAAATTTAGCATTAGAAAAGCCTTTCTTATAAGCACAAAATCTTAATACATGTCCTTTATGATTGCAATAAAAGCATGTGAGATGTGTGCGACTTGAAGAAACCTCTTTAACAAAGTAAGAATCATATTTTCTATTTTTCATAAATCTAGAAAGCCTAATCTAGATTTTTCATTTGAAAACTATTGGTTTCCCAATAAAATATCAAGATTTTGCCTTCCCTTTGTGAATCTTTCAAGGTCCTTGGTCAAACTCTCAATTTGCTTTTGCAAATCATCACTGGTTTTCAACAGAAATGTATTTCTTTCAGTGATCACTCCTAGCTCATTTTTTAGAAATCTAATTTCACAAGCAGCAGTATTTAAACATTCAGATGTATGTGCAAATAGATCTTGTGCATGTTTCTCTTTTTCTCTTAAATCATTTAATTCAGCTTGTTTATTTTCCTGTGAAAATAATTTTAACTTGAGCATTAAGAATTTTCTCATTTTTTGACTTAACAGATTTGGTTTCCTTTTTAAGCTTTTTATATTTCTTAGAAAGTTTTTTAAACTCAATGTATAGCTCATCAAATGCATTACCTAAATCATCATCAGGAATAAAATCAGAAGATTATACCTCTTATATGAGCTCTTCTAAGGAATTAGTTTCAGATCCTAATTCTTTCATTTAAACTTGACTTAATTCTTTACTTTCAAAAGCCATCAGACAAAGGTTTGTAGCTTTATTTGACTTCTTTTCTTCTTCTCCTGAATTTGAGTTTTCACTGTCACTCTATGTAGCAACCATAGCTTTCTTGGTTTTGCTTTTATTGGACTTCATTTTCAGCTTTGGGCAATCAGTCTTGTAGTGCCCAGGCTTATTGCATTCAAAATAGATTACTTCTTTTCCTTTTTCTGTTAAGAATTAGCTTTGGGGCTGAACACTTTCTTGATATTCTTCCTATAACTCTTTCCACCTTTCTGATATATTCTTTTAAATATTCTTATAATCAACACAAAATCATCTTCGTCTTCTGAGCTAGCTGAACTTTCACTACTTGGGTTGATTTTGAGGGCTAGATCACTTTTCTTCCTTTTGTCACTTGTTGTCTCCTTTTCTTTTTTTCACTTCTCATCATCATTTCATGTGTCAGCAAAGAGCCGACTACCTCATCATATGAATATTCCTTCAGATTTTTAGCTTCATAAGGAACTGTGACTTTAGTCTGCCATCTTTCTGATAGAGATCTAAGGATTTTCTTCACCTTTTTTCCTTCAGTGATTTTTTTTCCACGATTTTTCAGGGATTCACTATTTTAAAAAATCTTGAATTCATTAAAAAAATAGTCTCATCTGGTTTCATAAAAAACAACTCATACTCTCTCCACATCAAGTTGATCTTTAACTCCTTAGCCCGATTTGTCCCTTCATATTTGACTTCCGGCTTGTCCTATACTTGCTTTGTTGATGTGCAAGTTGAGATTCTGTTGTACTCGTTCACATCCAATGCACAATGAAGCATGTTGAGTGCTTTTGCATTTAGTTGGATCTTTTTCCAGTCATCATTAGAATATTCAGCTTTTGTGATAGTGACTTTCCTACCATCAGCTTCAGTTTTGGTTGGAACTAATAGTTCAGCAATAATAACTCTACAACAATCGATATTAACAGCCTGCATAAAATTTCTCATTATTTTTTTCCAGTAAGTATAGTTTACGCCATTAAAAAGAAGAGGACGGGTGATAGAGTTTCCCTCAGGTAATCCTGATGAACTATAGAGAACATTAGAACTACCAGTAGCTATTTGGATCTTTTAAAAGTGTTAACCTTAGAAACAATTTCAGAGACCTGCTCTGATACCAAGTGTTAGTTCCGATAGGCTACTCAATAGAAGGGATGAATTGAGTTCTTTTTGTGAAAGGGATAGAAAACCAATTTTATCAAAAACTGAGTCAGCGGAAGCTTTGAAAAACTATTTTATTAGGGGCATAAAAATCAGAATTAGAAATGAAAAGCTAAAAGTGAAACACAAACTATCAAAGATGATTTTGCAAACAAGATGGAAACTTAATTGACTGAATAAAAATAATATTTTTGGATTTTTGAATAAGAAATCATAACAAAATCAAAAAAAGAAAGTGTTGCAAGGATCAGAGCTAATTTTCAAGCTGGACTCAGTTGAAAATGGATCAAAGTTAGAAATCAGAACATGAAATACTTCTAAGCATACATGAAGGCAAAGTGAGGATACTATCACATATAGGATTAATAAAGATAAAGAGCACAAAAAAAAGAAATCACGCATAATAATTTTATAGTGGTTAGGCTACATGCCTACATCCACTCCTTGAGGAACTCCTCAAGATTTTCTCTCAGTCTCTTTTAAGCAGGTAAGAGAGAAGCCTTTAGAGTACAACCTTATCCACAGCTACCCTGTTGCTAGAACTAACCCCAGAAACTGGTTTTCAAATAGCTCTAGAAGCTGCTACCCTTTAGTTTTCAAACAGATCTAGAAAATTGCTTCCTCACAACTAGTTTTGTAGCTTAACTAGGAAATTATCACTACAAGCTTATCAATAGGTGCTTGAAGACCTTCCTCACTTGAATACAAATGCTTTTCAGTATTTTTCTCTCAAATATCACTCAAGAAATATATATGAAACCTATAAGCACTTGAGAGAGAAAATAAGAAATAGATGAAGTGCAAATTTTTCCAATAAAATACGCTATACCCTTCTATGAAAATAGGATGATCTATTTATACTAAGGGTTGAGCTTCTAGAAAGATGCCTTTTGAACCAATTAGAAAATTCTTTTGATTTTTTATTTAAGAAATGAAGGCTTTTGATATATGAGCAAAAAACAAATCGTGCTCTACTACCATTTTGCTGTGTATGGGTGTGTAAGAGTGTGCTGACATATTTGTTTTTCCTAAGAAAGATAAGAGACAAGAGGATAAGTGTCACTAAAGCTATGGGTTCTGTTGCAGTACAAAAATAACTTTACTAAAAAGATATCTTTTTATCTTTGTAGCTAAAAAGGGAAAAAATATAGAGCTTAAAAATTATTTGATCAAAATCAATGAATGGTGCAGATGCTCTTTAGTGCTTTTAATAAGAATATCTAAAATCTTGAATGACAAAAATGCCCTCCAAAATGTATCTTGATGAACAAGAATCCTCAAGGTTTGGGCTTTATGGGCTTTTGCACTTTGAGAGTTGCATTCACACTTGAAATTTGTGTTCACAATCAACTTTTCACCTTATAGCTTACTAATATATAAAACTATTTATAACAGTATTATTTTTATCACTTTTTGTGTCTTTTTGGTCAATGACGATTTTGGTTATACATAGCAAGCAACAAATTACTAATTTTATTGTCATACATAGACAACTATTTTTGAAAAATTTACAATATTTTTCATATTGTATGTATTTGTTGTACTTAATATAATTTTTATATTGCTTTTAATTACTAATATTTGTAGTTATTTTTCAGTTGTCATTTTTTTTACTGAAGAAATGAAAACTAAGGTATAGATTTGTGTTATAAGTGTTTTTCAGTCATGTGAATGGCTCCTTTTGATCTTTTATAGTGTGTCATTCATGATAGGAGAAGTAGTGCACTTTTTTGAAAGTGACATGATTCAAAATATGCTTATAATATAAATGAAATGTCGTGGACTCTTAAGAACTAGGATCATCAACTGATATGGGTTAGAATGTATACCCTAGCTTCTATGGCTAAACATAGGATAAACAAGGGGTTGAACACAAGGAAAACGGGGAAATCAAGTATTAACCGGATAAATACTAAGATGAATAGGCTTACCAATAATCAAATAATAATTAATCAAACTATAATTCTAATTAAATAGTAAAATCACTAGAACTATGTAATTAATAAAAAGTAAAATAATAATGAACAATATTTGAAGAAATGTAGGCGAAGATTACAACATAGAATAAAACAATGAATTATTAACACAAAACAATTATATTAACTATGAATGCAATGATTGGAGAATGTGGCCTAAAATCCTTAAGAGCAACTCTTATTGTCAAATAAGGGCATTTCCATCTAGAGTCTACAAGCACTCTCATGTCATTGTAGAGATAGAAAAAAACCATGAAGTTCATTGCCAATGCTTTGATCCCTCAAAGTGGATTTCTTATCTCTAAGTACTTTCCTATCCTTTAAGTGAAATCAAATGTAGTTCCATAAAAAATCCTAACTCTCATTGTGAACCCTTGACTAAAACATTACATATGGTAATCAAGTATATATAATACAGTTAAGTACTCAATTAAAATCAAATCATTCATTCAATAATGCAAAACAAATAATATAATTCATTGAAACTATCATCCATTGAAATTCCAACCTACTAAGCAATTAGCCTAGATACATAATTAATAATAACATAAACACAATAAAATAATATTCAAACACCAAGAGAATTATCGAAAGGAAGAGATAGAAATACTTAGAAACAAATTTAGAGTCTCTAATAATCTCCTTTGATAATAACTTGATGAAGAAAATGTCTACAAGGAAAATGCTCTTTTTGTTAGTATAGATGTGACCTAAGGCCATTATTGTATGTGGACATTGTATATTTATCCCTTTGGAAATAAAATATTCATTTAAATCAAAGTGTTTGTTCATTTGAGTATTTACCCTTAGTAGTATATTGAATGAGTTTATTATCAAGAGTTGATAATATGAGTGACAAACTCATTTGGTACATATGCTATAAATGTTCATAGTCATTGGATTAATATATGGGTACTATTAATCCTTAGACTATCACCTCTGTTTATTTTCCTTGATCGGTATGTGATATCAATAGTGGGAGGTAGTGAGTCTCATGCTACTTGATATGAGATATCAGAATAGACATGTGGATACTCATGTGATGGGTGGATCGAACATATGACGTAAGATTTGTGATTGCATGGATATTCACTTTAGTCAACAATCATAATCTTGTACATAATGGTGCATATGGTCCTTTGACCTGAGGTGACACAGTCATCCACATATGGTTGGTTAGAGTTTATTACCAATTACATACTTGTGCTAGCCACGCATAGGTATATGGCGTGTGATGGCTCTAGTTGGTTATATGTAGGGATGAGTGATCCACCAAGATGGAATTCATTACTTGGAGTGAACCGGGATAAGATCTTATACTATCTAAGTTATTCTTGATGAATAAGTACCTGGCCAGGTCAAACTTGACTTACCCGAAAAGAGTTTCGGTGCTAGAAAGAGTTTCTAGTAGAAGTCTTATTTTATCGAGAATTGAACTTAAGATGAGGTCATATGATTGAGGCAATT
>CATIWO010567792.1:0-15473 GCA_949673435.1 Macaranga tanarius | reverse complement strand
GATTCAAACCTTTGATGATGGCACTCCTTTCCTTGATGATCTTGGTAACCCAGTCCAGGATGCTGTGTCTACCTTGATCCTAACGATCTCTTTGCATTTCATAGGGGATCCCAGCCATCTCAAAGATAAAAATGCTGAGCTTCTTAGTAACCTTCGTTGTAAGAAACTGAGTGATTTTCAAACCTATAAAAATACTTTTCTAACCAGAATCATACTTCGTGAAGATTCAACCTTTTTGGAAAGAAAATTTTTTAGCTGGTTTACCAAAACTGTTGGGCGAGAAAGTCCGAAACACCATTCGAACTTCTCATGATAATCAAATACCATATGATCAGTTCACTTACGGTGAACTAATCAGCCCAAAAAGAGAAATTTAAATTTGATTAAAGCTCATTCGATCTATGATTTCAGAATAAATGCTTTAATTAAAGTTAAACAAACACATCTAATGCATTTGCAATAAGATGTCAAATTCCAAAGAATTCAGAATCAACTTCAAACTGATTTGATAGAATCAAGAATTTTTAATTTTTAAAGAAAAATTGAAAATGAAGTTTGTTATGATCTTCCAAATGCTTTCTAGGATAGAAAATAACATATTGTCGATCTACCCTATGAAAATGATTTTGATGAAAAATGGATTCCAATAAAAGCTAGACCAATTCAAATGAATGAAACCCTAGAAAAACATTATAAGGAAGAAATTCAGGATCTAGAAAATAAGAATCTGATTTCAAAATCTCGATCGCCTTAGTCTTGTGCGGCTTTCTATGTCGATAAAAATAGTGAGATAGAAAGAGGTACTCCCAGACTGGTGATTAACTACAAACCTTTAAATTCCACCTTAAAATGGATACGATATCCAATTCCAAACAAAAAGGATTTGCTTCAAAAACTTCATTCTGCTTTAATCTTTTTAAAGTTTGATATGAAATCTGGGTTTTGGCAAATTCAAATACATCTAAAAGATCGGTATAAAATTGCTTTTACAGTTCTTTTTGGATAATACGAATTGAATGTCATGCCATTTGGTTTGAAAAATGCTCCTTCTGAATTTCAAAGAATCATGAATGACATTTTCAATCCTTATTCAAACTTCTGTGTTATTTACATTGATGATGTTTTGATATTTTCAGACTCCATTGAACAACACTTCAAATATCTGCAAACTTTTTTCAATGTAATAAAGAAAAATGGTTTAGTGGTTTTGAAATCAAAGATTTCACTTTTTCAAACAAGAGTTCAGTTTTTGGGTCATTACATTACTCATGGAACCATAACTCCCATTGAAAGATCTCTTGCATTTGCATCAAAATTTCCAGACAAAATTTTAGATAAAACTCAATTGCAAAGATTCTTAGGAAGTCTGAATTATGTTTTAGATTTCTGTCCAAACATTAATCGTCTTGCAAAGCCATTGCATCATAGACTAAAAAAGCATCCAGTTGCATGGTCTGATCATCACACTGGCATTGTTAGACAAATCAAAAAATAAGTTTTAGAAATTCTATGTCTATATATCGCTGATCCATTGGCATTTAAAATCATTGAAACTGATGCATCGGATTTAGGATATGGGGGAATTTTAAAATAAATTTCAAATGGGCAGGAATGCATAGTCCAATTTACATCCGCACATTGGAATGATTGTCAAAAGAATTACTCCATAATTAAAAAAGAAATTCTTTCGATTGTTTTATGTATTTCCAAATTTCAAAGTGATATTTTGAACCAAAAATTTCTTTTACAAATTGATTGTAAATCAGCAAAATAAGTTTTATAAAAGGATGTTCAAAATCTTGCTTCCAAATAGATTTTTTCCCGTTGGCAAACTATCCTTTCAATATTTAATTTTGAAATTGAATATATAAAAGGAGATACAAACTCAGTTCCTGACTTTTTGACAAGGGAATTCCTACAAAACAGGTCCTAAATGCCCAGAAAGAAGAAGAAAGATGAGGGCAAAGGCCCTGCAAACACCGGTGAGCAAGCCCAAATACCAAAACAAACACTGGCCCAAAATGCCCAAACACTAACCCATACCACGGCTCAAAAACTTCTCAAACCTTCTTCGGCCCAACCTATCAAATCTTGGATAGACATGGTCCTAGAAGAAGCAAATGCAGAGGCCCATAAGTAGGCATAAATTCAAACATGGGTTGAACAACTGACCCAGTCTCCAGAGCTCTTCCAGGCTCTCCAATCTATGTCGCAGGCCTCCCAGCCCTCGGCCCAAATAGCTCCGGCTTAAACCTCTACTGAAGCCCAATCTGCCAAAAGAGCGGAAAAAAGGTAAAGAAATTTTAAAAATTCCAGAGATGGCGATTTCTGTAAAAAAAACCCATCTCCAATGATTTCCAAAACAGGTTTTTCTCAAATTGTTTTACAACAAAATCCGATTTTAAAGAAAAAATTTAATTATTTGGAAAAACCTAGTTTTCAAAATATTCTGACAATTGAGGATGGATTCTGTGATCAAAAACCCTCCAGGGTAGTTTCAAAATTGTTTTCTAAAAATTGGTTTTACAAACCTTGGGACATTTCAAAACCCCAAAGCTTTTATCAAACCATTTTGGAAACAACTGGTTCTGTAAAATTCAAACATTTTAAAAAAGATGAGAAAAATCCACATCCTTCTTATTCAACCTGTACAATTCAGAAAATCCTTCACCCAATAGAATGGGATTTTGAATTGCACAAAACTAAACCTTTTCCTCCAAGCCTTGATACTCGAGTCCCCCATTGTCAGTTTTTTAACTAATGGGACTATCAACAGGCCTGGTACAATACATTCTTTATCCAAAATGATAGCTCTTCCTACTCCTGGCTATTCTTCTTCGATAGAGAATTTTAAACCTCCAAACTTCCCTCTTGGTTCATACAATGGTGGACTCACTTCAGGAACATCCCTAAAATACTTATACCAGAAGTTAAACCCTGTTTTGACCTCTTCAAACAACATTACCAACCTTCTCCAAATGAAAAAAGTTTTAACCCTTTCCTCATTTTCTGCACAAAGTTCTTTTTACTATGGGTTTGTGTGTGGTATTTCAGCTACAGCATGCAGAACGATGGTCAAACAATCCTCACCAGAAGATACAAAGTCATATGGTAGGATGCATTCTTATATAAAGAGAAGATCACTCTTCAAAAGGTCAACAACTGGCTAGTCAAGCACGACTCACTTTCATGCCCAAAGGAGACCACAGTTTTCCTGGCACAGAAGTCATTTGTAATGCCAAAGCTAGCTGGCGCCAAAACTGAAGAAGAATTCTACCAGACAATCCAACAGCTTCTGGACAATAGAACCTCCTCTTTCAAACATGGATCCTCCAAGCCTGAAGACTCTTTTCCTGGAGACTCTTCTAGTTCAACATCTTCCGAGCCTATCATCGACTTGGGAGATAACAATGACTATTTTGGCAATAGTAGTTTCTGATATCTTGTAATTAGTATTTTATTTTATTTTGTAATTTTGTAATTCTGTATTTTATATTTTGGTATTTTGTATTTACTTTTTGTATTTACTTATTGCCATTGTAAATGTAAAAAAAAAAAGAGTAAAAGGCAAAAATATTGCAGACCTAAAATAATGTTGTCTGCTCTTTTTCTGCCCACTCCAGCTCACCCATGTGAAGGACTCACTAGCTCTCCCATGTGAAGCCGGGCCCTACTCCATGTGCAGCTACCTACCTACCTGTCTGCCAACCACTAGAAGCAGGCTCATGATTCAACTCTAGCATATGATGCCAGCCACCTTTCTTAGCATATGTTGCCAGCTGCCTCCTGCTATAAGAAGACTCCTCCTGCATCATATGAGGGGGTTGCAAACTTCAGAGAGAAAAAGATTAGATAAATTTATTTCTGTAATCAAACATTGTACTAAGTGATAGAGAGATAACCTTTCCTTTTACTTATACAAACTTGTAACCGTTGGCTAAGATTGTACTCCTTATAATTATTTTATAAAGGTATAGTTTTGGTTTCTAAACTTTGTTTCTTTTAATTTTGTTTTAATTTAAGTATGCTCTGTGCTTGCCTCTAGTGGGATCTTGCACATCAGAAAACTTGTACTATTTTATACTATGCTCAATCTTCTTCTTCTACCCCTTTCTGTGAATGGTTATCTGTCTGGACTTCCTCTGAGCCATTCACCATTTTTGTTCTGAACGGTACCTGTCTGGAGCATTCCTCTGGGTCGTTCCTACTTTTCATTTTCTTGACAGGGTGATTTGTGGCCATACATTTGCATCTGCATTCATCCTATAAACTATCATTTTTTTGCAGGGTGCTTTGTGATCATTCATCATCTGCATCTGCATTAAAAATTAATTAAATCAATCTAAACAGTAACTATTTTTACTGTATATTTCTGTACTCAAACTGTTTTGATCTCAACAGTAATTATTTTTACTGTTCGAACTCTCAAACGGTTTTACATACCTACCCTTTTATGTGGATACCCGCCTCGTGGCTTTCATGCTCTAGCTGGTTTAACAGAACATAAGGTAGGCTACATAAAATCCTAATCCTTTTCTGCATTCCTCATTACAAACTATCCCGTTCTTGATCCTATCTCCTCCTGGTATATATATATAAATATAATTTCAGTTTTCGGTCGGTATATACCTTAAACCAAATCAATTTTCGAAAATCGATATAACCTTAGTATTATAACCAAACTGACCAAAATGTATCTCAGCAACCGAGCTGAATTATTAAACCAGTTTGGTTTAGTTCGATAACTTCAGCTCAGTCGGATCTTGCACACTTCTAGACCTAGGCAAAAGAGAAAAAATAAAAAAAAACCTAGCTAGGTTTGAAAACTCTCAAAAGAGGGCATTCTAGTTAACCCTAGATGTAAAATCTTTCTAAATATAGCATCCTGCCTGATGCCCTAGATGGTTATATGGCTCATTCTTGTTGATCCTGCCTGATGCCCCAGATAGTTATATGGCTCAATTTGGTTAATCTCGCCTGACGTCTCAGAGGCTATATGATAGTTTGGTTAATTCTCGCCTAATGCTTAGATGGCTAAATGGCATATTTCAGTTAACCCTACCTAATACCTAAATAGCTAAACAACATATGTTGTTTGTTCTTGCCTAATGCCTAGATGGCTAAATGGAACATTTTATTTATTCTTGCCTAATGCCTAGATGGCTAAACATCATATTTTGTTTATCCCCGCCTAACACCTAGATGGCTATACAATGTATTATTTTAACCTTGCTTAATATCGGAAGTGGTTATAAGGCTTTTCTCTTTTCTGTGATTGAAAAATCTCTTAATTTTGTACATCAAGGATGACAGTCTAAAGATATTTTCAAAAACCTCTTGATTTTTAACATCAAGGTTGACGGCTTGAAATTATTTTCAAAAACCTCTTGATTTTGAATATTAAGGTTGATGGTTAGAAGTTATTTTTAAAAATCCTCTTAATTTTGAACATCAAGGCTGATGGAGATGATTTAGGATGTCCTCTTAGATAGTTGACTCCGAGGTTGATGGACGGAAACCTTAGTAGTAAGTCTCTAACATCTTGATTTATACATTAAGATTGACGGTACGAGACTACTTTTTTGATTGAAATCCTATTGATTTTGAATATCAAGGTTAACGGTTTGAAGTTATTTTCAAAAATCCTCTTGATTTTAAATATCAAGGCTGATGAAGATGGTTTAGGATGTCCTCTCAAATAGTTGACTCCGAAGTTGACTGACGGAAACTTTAGCAGCAAGTCTCTAACCTATTGATTTACACATCAAGGTTGACGGTATGAGACTACTTTTTTTTATTGAAATCCTCTTAATTTTGAACATCAAGGTTGATGAAATAAAATCAGACACTTTTTCGAATATCTGGCTTTGAAATTTATAACCTTTTCTCAAACATATCACTCCGAAGATCGGATTCTTTTTTGTTATTGTTTGCATCTATGCTCTTTCATAAGTTATTACAATGCTTGCATATGCTTTTTCATAAATCTTATTACATCGCTTGCATTTCAGTTTTTGAAAAGCAGAGGGGCAAACTGTTGACACTTAGATTTGGCCTGCCCTAAAACTAGAAAGAACCCCGATGATGAAAGGCTCAAAGAAGAATAAGCCCACAATCAGCAAGTAATGCCGAAATGAATATCTAACCCAAATCTAATGGACCCTTGGCCCGAAAAAAATTTAAGGAGAAAAGGGGGAAAGGACGTGAGTAATGAGTGGGGGGAGTGGAAAAAATGAGAGACTTTTTAGGTGATAAGGCAAAAGAATGAATATTTTTTAGGGGAGGAGATATTAAACAAAAGGGAGAGGAAGGTTGCTGGTAGGGGTGTGGAAATTCCATCTGGTCTGAAGTTGCCGAGCCAAACTGAGTCGAGAAAGAAGAAGTGGTTCGGTTGATTAAAAAAGATGGGGTGGTTCAGTTCATACAGATAGATTTTTTTTTGGATTTTGAAAGGTGGTTCAGTTGGAGCATTTATCAAACCAAACCGCCCAAATTTTTGATTTAGGGTATATAACTAAAACAACATCATTTTGTATTTAGCCTTTATAACTATACATATTATTCAACAGAATTCTCACATCCCTTATTTTTTTGCCTCCTTCTCTTTTCTGTAACTCTAGCCACCTACATTTTTTCTCAAACTTTCAAACCCTAAGGCTTTCTTCCCTAATCCTAAAGTTGTCTTCTACTCTTTACAGTGCTCTTTTCTCTTTATCTCCTCCTTATTTCTGCAATCCTCTAATGATCTGTGTTCTTATAACTCTTTCTTTCCTTTGATTTGCTTATGTAAGTTAAGCTTAAGCAGATCTTGTTTGATATCCTTTGATTTCTATTCTCATCCTTTAATGATTTGTGCTTAATTTTAATTTAAAGGTATTATATCCGATCTTGAGATCTGACGGTGGAAGCTTTATTTGATCTTGTGATGATATGATCTTAACAAGATCGTGTTTGATTCCTCATGTTTTTCTCATCATATATGGATTTTGTTAAGAGGAAGTCATATATGTTCATCATTTGTTGGCCTGTTACTTTAAAAGATGATTTTATCATATGTTTAGTTGTATCTATATGAGTAATTTACTGAGTTAAATTACTTGTATTTCATTTAGATGTAAATCATTTTCATGTGGTGAAATGAAATTTTCATCTTTGTTATAAAAAAAATGTAGATGTTGAAGGCCCTGATGCTGGTGATATACATTGGTATTAGTACCTTTCATATGTGAACACAAACTAGCCTTGGTCAAATATGGTGATATCCTTAATAATTCTCTTTCATTCTTTAATTTTTTTGTTTTGTCATTTTGGTAACAATTTTTTGTTGATTTATCAATCAAATATTGATGTACTTAATTTTGATTTGAAGGCATTCAATCCGATCTTGAGATATTACGGTGGAAGCTTTATTTGATATGAAAGTGGAAGCTCTGTATGTTATGGTTGCCTTTTTAATTGAGATCTATGTGACCTTAAAGTGGACGCTCTATACACATTACACAAAGATTTATTGAGAAGATGGTGACAGCTTTTAAGATCTGAGTTAAAGAGGTAATAATATCTTTGAAAACTACGGTCAATAGAAATTCTATATATATATATATATATATATATAATTTATAATTGTATGTCTGCCTGTCTAGATTTTTTAAATTTTATGTGTTTTTGATATATTATTCAGTTATTTGATTGTTTTGTGTATGTGTGTAACAAAAAAAGTAATTAATTTTTTTTAATAATTAGTGGAGTGAAATCTATGTATTGGTATCATTGGTATTTATATGATTTCATTTCTTTTATTTAATAAATTATTGTTTTTTTTTTGTTTTTGTAATAATATTTTGGTGTTTTGGCATATTTGTTTTGTGTTATAGATGGATAATATTGGTATAACCAGTAGTAATAATGTTGCTACTGGTGAATCTAATAAAGAAAATGAAATAGTGGAAGCAACTCAGAATAAAAATAATGAGCAGCCTTAGGCAGCTGCAAAAGCAAAGAAAATGAAGGAGGTTGGACACAAATCATTAGCATGGAAGCACTTTGAGGAGATAAAAGATGGAACAGGAGTAGTTGTATAAGCCAGGTGCCTTTACTGCTCTAAATTATATAATTGTCACCCTAAGAAACATGGCACATCATCTCTTAGGAACTATATTCTTAATTGCTTGAAAAACCCTTATGATAAGAATACTGGATAGAAAATTTTGACATTGCAACCTATTTATAATACTATGGAAGCTAAAAATAAAGAATCCATAGGGACCCTAGGCACTTGGAAATTTGACCAACAGTCTGTAAGGCAGTCACTTGCACATATGCTTATTATTGATGAGCTGCCTTTCAAATTTATTAAATCTGAGGGGTTCAAGATATTTCTTAGTGTTGCATGTACTAGGTTTAAACTACCATTTAGATGGACTTTGACAAGAGATTACTTTGATGTTTATTACAATGAGAGGTAGACCCTTAAGAATTTTTTAAGAGAGAATTGTCAAAGAGTGAGTATTACAACTGATGCATGCACATCAATTCAATGAATTAATTATATGTGCATCACTGCTTACTTTATAGATGATAAATGGAAATTGCATAAGAAAATTTTATCATTTGTACCTGTGACATCTTACAAAGGTGAGTACATAGCCAAATCTTTGGAAAATTATGTGCTTGAGTGGGGGCTGAGAAATATTTTCTCTGTAACTGTAGATAATGCATCATCCAATGACACAGCCTTGGAAAAAACTGTTAAGTTGGGGTGTAAGTGCAATCAGATGTAAATATTTGTATATAAAGTGTATGACACATATATTGAATTTAATTATATAAGAGGGCTTAAAAAAAGTCAATGAGTTTGTTAAGAAAGCTAGAGAATATGTTAGGTATATTAGAAACTCACCAGCTAGACTTAGAAAATTTAAAGAAGTGGCTAAGTTAGTTGGCATTGAATCTAAAACATGTCCTTCACTTAATGTTCTAACAAGGTGGAATTCCACCTACTTAATACTGAAAACTGCTTGTGTTTTTGAAAAAGCATTTGACAAATATAATGAATAAGAATCCTCATTCATATCTGATTTGAAAGATGATGTGCCTGACTACTTTAACTGGGTTATATGTCCAAAATTATGGAATTACTTCAGTTTTTTATGATATGACAATGAGAATTTCTGGTTCTTATTATGTCACTTCCAATACCTTATTTTCTGAAATTTCTGATTTGTATTGCATCTTGAATGAGTGGATGCAATCTGATGACTTGAATGTGAGATCAATGGGAATGACTATGAAATAAATATTTGACAAATATTGGGGGGATCCTGAGAAGATGAATAACTTATTTTTTATTACTAGTGTGTTAGATCCTAGAGACAAACTTGAATACATTTCATTTTCTTTATCTCAAATGTATGGAACTGTTATTGGTGGAAGCTTACTTGAATATGTTAGAAATAATTTATTTGAATTGTTTACTGATTATGTGGTTGTGTATGGTCAAAGAGATTCTGCTTTTGAATCATCTAATCTTAGCCAATATGTTTGTACTCATACTGCTACTGTTAATGTAAAAGTTATGTCTGTGTTAAAAGTAAGATTTAAGTAGCATAAAATGGATAGTGGCAGTAGTAGAAGCAAAAGGTTTGACCTTTACATTTACTTGACTGAGTAAGTTTGAGAGGAAGAGGGGGATTTTGATATCATGAGATGGTGGAAGCTAAATTCTGAAAGGTTTCCTTTGCTCTCTAGAATATAATGACAAAGTTATCTAGACAAGGCTTGAATACCCTATTCATCAAATCCATGAATGCAGCTGAAGCATTAGTTAACCCGAATGGCATTACTAAGAATTCATAATGCCCATATCAAGTTCTAAATGCTATTTTAGGCACATCCACTGCCTTAATCTTCAATTGGTGAAACCCATATCTCATGTCAATCTTTGAAAATACTCTAGCTCCTTATAACTAATCAAACAATTCATTAATTCATGGAAAAGGGTATTTGTTGTGCACAGTCACCTTATTCAACTATCTATAATCAATACACAACCTTATAGTACCATCCTTCTTCTTTACAAACAAAACTGGTGCCCCATAAGGTGATACACTAGGTCTAATGTAGCCTTTATCAAGTAATTCCTACAACTGCACCTTCAATTCTTTCAATTCTACTGGAGCCCTTCTATATGGAGCTTGTGAAATAAGAGTTGTCCCTAGCTGTAATTCAATATTGAACTCAATCTCTCTATTAGGTGGCAACCCTAGACGATCTTCTGGAAATACATCTATAAACTCATTTACTATAGGAAGACTGTTAAGCTTTTGGCCCTCTTTTTTAGTGTCAATGACATATACCAAGAATGCTTTGCACCTTTTTCTCATTATTCTTTTAGCTATGAGTGATGAAACCATATTGTAATGCTCTGAACCCCTTTCACCTCTAAACATAAGTTTACCACTAATAGGCATCTAGAACTCTACTTTCTTCTTATAACAGTCAATTAATGCTTGAAATTTACTTAAAACATCCATGCCAATAATCATATCAAACATCTGTAATGGTAATGGCATTAAGTCCGCTTCTAATTTCTAACCCCCAAACTCTAACTTGCAACCCTGATAAACACGTCTACAAACCACTGATTCACCCACTGGTATATCTATAACCAAACCCTAGTCCATCACACTCTTTTCTTTTAGTATACATGATGTGAATGATGATGCAATGAATGAATGAGTTGCACCCAGATCAATTAAAGTATAAGCATTTGCACCAAAGATAGTTAACCTACCAGAAATAACATCAGGTTATGATGCTACCTCCTATTATATCATCGCAAAGATCCTAGGTTGCACTGAATGTCTCTATGTCTGTACAGGCTGAATAGGTTATATCGATGTAGATGCACCACCCTTTCTACTAACACCGGCTCCTGAACCTCTACCTGTACCTCTACCAAAGCCAAAAGTCCTACCTCCTCTACTAGCTGTGCTCTGGACTTCTCTACCAGCACTAATGCCAAACTGTACCAGGTTAGGACAATCCTTCCTAATGTGGAAGGATCCACCACACTCAAAGCATTGGATGGTTCTTTTATTACAGTCTTCTCCCTCGTGAATGCGGCCACAAGTAACATAAGGTGCAGTCCTTCTAAATGAACTACCTGCACTAGCCACTACTTATCTCATAAAACTCTGACCAAACTGAGAAGACTGTAGTCTATAAGTGCCTAACTATGTCCAATGTCCTCTACTGCCTTTAAATCCTTCTGTCTCTAATCTTTGCTAAGATGTACCAGCTCCCTTACTGAATCCCTTTTGCTTCTCTGTCCAAATTGGAGCCTTGAACTTGCTTTCCTGCTCTATTTCCTCTCTAAGCTTCTCTTTCTCTATTGCCTTCTCAACCCAGCCCCTGAAATGTTGGCCCTCACATAGTGATAGCTCATTCTTCAACACTGTCTGTAAGCCCTTTTTGAACTTGTAGCACTTTTGAGCCTCATTTGGAAAGATGTCAGAAGCATATTTATACAAATCATCAAATCTATCAATTTATACTCGCACCATTATGCTTCCTTATTTCAAGGCAATAAACTCATTCTGCCTCTCTGCTTTGAATGCATCAATCAAATACTCTCTATAAAATTCTATCTTGAAAACATCCCAAGTCAACTGGTCCCTATACAGCATCCTAACTCGTGCAAACCAGGCATCTGAGATTTTATGTAGCAAACCATATACATTACTGACCTTTTTGTGCTTCTGTGAGTTTAAGTGTATTGAATGCCTTCTCTGTTACCTTCAACCACTTATCTGCCTCTTTGGAATCAATGGAACCATGAAATCAAATGCTCCACACTTCTTTTCATGCTCAATAATGTCCCCAGGTTTCCTCCTTTATTCTTGAGCTGTCAAGGTAACAATGAATGGCTCGTGATATTTTAGATGTTCCAATCTCAATTGTTGCATCAAAATCTCCTTTTAGTACTGGTGGCAAAGTGCTTGATGCATTTATGAGTTCTTTAACTCCTAAGATTGTTGAAGTTTTAATATGCACCCAAGATTGGCTTAGATTGGGTAAATAACAAAGTTCAATTGAGGAGGACATAAATGAGTTAGATAGCTTTGGAAAGGAAAAGTATTAATCATATTTTCTGTTAATAAATATATTTGTTATGACTTATGACTGTTTCACTGATTCTGATTCTAATTTTTCCTCTTAATTTCTTTATTCTCAGAGCTTCTACCTGTGGGTGTCAGTCCTTCAACACCCATATCAGGTGCCATCTAAGTTCTAACTATCTTCAGGAATATGAGGCATTGGCAGGCTGACAATGCCATTACATGTACATATTGACGGTAACAACTAAAAACTTTTATCATTTTTTTTGCTTTACTAATTATTTTTATTTCTTATGCATGCCATGACCTTTTTTTTTTAAAGTGTCAATTTCAAGCTTTGATAATTGCTTCCACCATTATTATGAGTCGAAGAAAAATGCTTAGTTGCATTTTCTTGGGTGACATGTTCCTTAATGTAGCCAGAAAATGTTGCTGCATTCTTTCCATGACCTAAATCCTGATTAACTAAATCTGAGCCTATTTTTATTAGCAACATTGTTTTTGGTATTTCTAACTTGATTACTGCTTTTGGTTGTTTAGTTTTTGCTACATTGTTTGTTGATCTTAAGTATGCTGCCTATTACTTGCATTTTATATTTTAACGTGTTTCTTAAATCTTGGCTGGGGCAGTGATGATGGTTCCACCTTATGTTTGACTTCTTTTAAGATCACTTGTGCTATAATTTTTTACGTGGCATTTATTTGCAGCCAAAAAAGTGGTCGTGATCCTTAGATGAATCGAAAACTAAAATCTGAGCTCATCCAAGGTTTTTAATCTTTTATCTCTGCAATTGACTTATACCTTCTGTTTGATGTTTTTGCAGGATCTTGTTTTTGTTTTGTTTGTTTATCTTTTTTGCAGGAATGATAGAATATATTTGACTGATGACACAAACAAATATCATATTACTCTTTTTTTTTTTTTTACTATATCTATGGACTATAAATGATTCTGAGCCTAAAAGGCTATATTAGTCATGTAAATTGTATGTGGGCTTCTGCCTTATATTTTTTGGACTTTGTGTAATTATTTAGGCCTCTGCCTTTATATTTTTTGGACTCTTATGTAAATATTTTGGGCTTTTGCACAAAACATATATTAGTAAAAGTAATTTTTTTTTTATTTGGGCTCAAATAAATTTGGCCCAAAATAGAAGCCCAATCCAATTGGCAAACCCGATGAAATCCAATGTTTTCGGTTAACCGAATCATTCGGTTATTTACTTTCTTTTTCTTCGGTTCGGTTCTTATTTTTATCCTCTTAATACCGATCGGTTTCCCATATTTTCTCCCTGACCCGCCCGATGCACACCCCTAGTTGCTGAAGAAAAAGGGGAAAAAATGGAGAAGATATCTATTCCACCTATTAGGAGAAAGAATTTTTTTGGGGAATTATTATAAGTTGGTCAAAAAATTCATCTACTACTTAGTGGTGATCTGAGGGCTATTTATATTCTTTCTATTATTTTTAATCTTTTAAATTTTTATTTATTATTCAATTATATTTTTTTAGTTTTTATTTATTTAATTAATCAAAAGAAAATATAAAATCAATCAAAAAAATTTTTGGTCTTTGGCACCAACAATTGCTTGTACAATCAACTGTTGGTGCTTCGTTTTTATCATCTCTTTTTTTTTTTTGTTTTTGTGTCATTGTATTTTATTGTTATTCATTTTTATTTTTATTTCAATCTAATCTTTATTTCTGTTGAATTTATATACTTGCATTGTATTACTTTTATCTAATTTAATTTCTATTTATAGATTTTATTTTTGTTTTATTTTATTTATGTCTTATATTTTATTTTATTCTTATAATCTTGTTTATTATTTTCTGTTATTTTGTGTAATTTGTAATCTATCTTGCATTCTATTTCTATTTTATTTATTCAACTATATTTTATTGCATTTTTGAGATTAATTCTTTTATTTATTTTTTTATTCCTATTTTATTATGTTATTCTTATTTCTGTTTATTATTATTATTTTTTATGTAATATTTTGTTTATTTCTATTTTTATGTTACTATTAATTAATGGGGATTAGATTAACTAGGAATATATGAATTAAATAATTTTTTTATTCTATAATTAATTTAATAAAATTGTGTTATTTAATATTATAAAATATTTTAATTAATATTAGATTTAACTTCAATTTTTTATAATTAATTAATATGCAACCTAGCTGGAATTTAATTATTGATTAAAAAGGGTTGTAATTCATTTCTCCTCCCTCTATTTCTTTGTATGCATTTTTTATTTAATTATTTTTATTATTTTATTTATTGCTAATTGTGATTAAATTGTAAAATTTGAAAACTGTTTGGGAAAAATTACAATTTGCATGTAATTAATGAGCAATAATTAAATAATAAAACACGAAATATAAACGGAGGCCGATCGCAAGGTCGGGTGGGCATTCCAAAAGCCCATACCTAGTTTTCGGACCCAGTCTCTGAGGATGGTTGCTGGGCTCCTTCCGTGAGATCCAGTTGCTATAAAAGTGTCCTGGATTTCACTTGGGTGGCAACTCTCTTCTCCGATCCAGGCCTAAAAGGCTTGTGGTTATATTCTTAGTAGGTCCTAAGCTCACACAGTGTTGTGGTCGCCAAACACTTGGGCGTGCGCTAAATCCTGCCACCTACACCATTAAATCTATTTGTGTCTATTGATACTTGTGTGATATAATATACGCATATGATAAATCATAACTAGTCTTATATATTCTATTATTAAATATGAATGACAAAAGAATTTGTCATAAACAATAAAAAACAAATTCTCTGAATCTCTGCAAAATTTTTATTTTTGTGAATTATGATCTTATCATTTTTTAACTTTATATTAATTTAATATTTTATTGATATTTTTACATATTTCGATAATATATTTAATATATAATTTTTGTTATAAATTTTTTTTAAATAAGAAATATTTCATTAAATATCATTGATATTTTCTAATATTACAATATTTTATGTGAAATATTATTAAAATAATATAACATATTATCTTTATACTTGATGAATGCCAACTTCCTTCAAACCTACAAGCACAAAAGAACATCTTGGATGAGCCTAGGATCTCTGATCCGTAGGTTCTCCGATGCTTAAGTTAGAGAAAGTCTATTCAAGATATCTAATATAATGTGAGATATAAGCTTTTATATAGGCATAAGAATGACATACCTAGTCTTATTTGGATTAGTATTATATGAGTCCTAATAAGTAATGAATTAGGACTCCTTTTGATTATTGACCTTATATGTCGACAGAGTCCTCTTAGGACTTAGATTCCATGATACATAGGAATATGACATTCTCATATTTATCAATACTTAGACCCTTTGATA
>CATIWO010567635.1:0-12267 GCA_949673435.1 Macaranga tanarius | reverse complement strand
GCCCTTCAACAACACCCCACAGCTCAGCCATTGTGATCGAGCAGGAGCCAATTTTCATAGCAAAACCACCCACCCAGTTTCCATAAAAATCTCTCAGCACACCTCCAGCAGTTGACATCAAAGAACTTCGACTAAAGGCACCGTCAGTATTTAGTTTTATCCAAGTAGCACAAGGAGGCTTCCAGCAAATAATCTTCTGAACCCGTAAATTACCAGTCACACTGGCTTGACCCATCCTGGACATCACAGTTGAAAAAAGAAATTATTTCTTTAGTATAATAAATACTCTCTCCGTTTCATTCTAATTATCGTTTAAGGTAGTGTCACGAAGATTAAGAATCTTATTTAATAGGCATAATTATAGATGCAAATAACTATATTACTCTCTTTTAAAAAGACCAAAAGTCATACTCTAATCAAACTCTAAAATCAAGATATGGGTAAAGTTGAAAATAAGAGTTTTTTTTTTTATTAGTAATCTAAAAACGTCATTTAGAGTGGAACAAATTTTATTTTCTAAAATAACAATTGGAATGAACCGGATAGTAATAAAAAAATCTTTAAAATTGATAATAAGTTTGAGAATATTCTTTTATGACTAATATGACTTTGGGGCCAATATCATCTATGGGGATGCGAGTAATGAAGTGTCTAGATGTTGTGGCCGTGATTGCGTCAGAGCAATTAATTTTGCTTCATTTACGACATCTGGAAGGAAGTTTAGAAGGAAAAGTGGCTTTACTTGGATTCACACTAAACTGTGTTGCAAATACCATTTGGTTAGTGAGGAGATCAATGTTGACGCTTAATATTGTACTTTATATATTGTATCAATGGACACATTAATTTTCTGTAACTTTAAGTGAAACTTGTAGCTCGTCAACAAGTTTTGTCTTATCTGATGTATCTGGCTCAGGCTGCTTCTTGTTTGTCTGATTTTTTCCTGCATTGTAGATGCATGTATTATATAATTATGACATGGTTACTCTTGATGAAGGTGGTGCTAATGAATGTGTGGTTGGTGACACGTCGCAGGCCGATAAAAGATAAAAAAAATTTCGTCTCCATACACTTTTTGATGTCAAGAAAAATAATAATAATAATTTCAGCAGGTCCATGACACTAATTTTTTTCATAAAAAATAATGATAATAAATTTTTTTTTTATCAAGATAAATTATCATTCATTTCACGAAGAGCATACAAAGCTATGATTAACCAGATTACATAACAGAAGCCTCGACATGCTCCTAAGATCGCTTGCCTTCAAGAGGCTGTCATGAAACTTTTAAACTAAAAAAAAAAATACTACCATCTTAGGGATCCTTATCCATAGGACCACATATAATCATTCAATACATGAATATGGATGGCAAGTGATCCACAGCACAAGCTACAACATAAAACTAAAAAAATAAAACTAACCTAGAATTTACAGTTCTATTGCAACTGGACATGCTGACCGCTTTACTCTGTTTACTGACGCACTGAGCTTCTTCTTGTGGGTAGAGTGACTGCAATATCACCATCACAGCACCCCAAAAAAAAAAAAAAAACTTGATTTCAACTAGATCTAAGATCTAGTGTACACTATAACTATCATAACAAAACCACAAACTAAAAGAAAAATTGTTTATATATAGAAGAAAAGAAGGAAAAAAAGAGGGATGAAATGGCTAAAAACCACCTCTCCGACCGATAATTTTATTTTTAATTTTTACCCCTCATATACTTTTTGGTGCCCCCACAAAATAAAGAGACGAAGAAAATTTTAACGAACAGCAATAACTATTCATGTTACGGCATGCACATTAGTTTCTTTCCACAAAAAAGAAGTTTTTTCATAAAAAAAAATAAAAGATGAGGGTCCAAAGTAGACCTTTACCCAAAGGAGAATTGTGTTTTAATTGTGAATATCTAAATAGAATGAACCCTAAATATCTTTACTTCAAAAAAAATTTAAAATTTTTCATGACCTATATTATATATATATATATATATATATATATATATATATATATATTAATTTAGATCATTAGATATAAATGTGTTAGAAACACAGAATTTTATTTCTTTCTTCATAATTTATTGGAACATTAAAACACAACACACTTGAGCAGTTAAATAAATGCAAGGGACACAAAACCATCACCTCACTCCATATATTTAAAAAAAAAAAAAAAAAGGGTGAAAAATTTATGGAACCTTTGGCTTATTAACCTTATTACTAGTGATAGCATCAATAGTAGAAACATCAGCCTCCCTTGCTACAGAGCCACCAGAAAGGGTTGGTGCATCAGTAGCTCCTGCGCCACGGCCAACCTGCGGCTCGAGATGGCCTTCTGCTCCATACCCTCTTTGCTTGTAATCTTCCAAATCTTTGTATTGCACGTAAGGGCTCTCCTTCACTGGAAGGCCTACTGAGCTCTCTTTATTTTCTTCCTTCTTCTGATCCATCGTCTCTGTAATTATTTTTTCTTCAAAACTTTATATTATAATTAATTTTCTCCACAAATGCTGGCTAGCTTTGCGTTTGAGCTATTGCTGTATCCTTTTTATGGAGTTTTTGTCTCAGTAGCTATGGTTTTGCCAAATGTAAGGTAACGTGTCTGCTTTGCATGTGCTTACTCTACGTGTCAAATTCTATACATATTTTGAATTTTTCTTTTTTTTTTAAGCATAAAATTTTGATTTTCTTTGGTCATTACATTCAATCGGGCAAGTTATAGGGATATCTTATTCTGCTAAATCAGGAGAAAAAAAAAGTTAATTCCATAAATTATTATGTAATTTTTTTTAACCACTTACGTTGTGTTCAATCCACTTACTCAATTTTTAATAATTATATTTAGTGAATTGTAAGATTTTTACACTACATAATATGATAAATTTATTTCAAAAATAATAAAAATAAGTGATTAGAAAAATTTGAAGTCAATGTATTTTGATATATTTATTATAAAAATAATAAATTTCATTAATTTTACTTTTAAGAAAAATTCGAACTCAACATGTTTTCTGCTTCTATTTTAACTAGAAGTGTAAGAATTCCAAAGAATTTGGCTCTAAATTTTTTTCTTTTTTGTGTTTTTTATTTTCTTGGCCTTGAATTGTTTGTGTTTTATTTGAGATGCTTCTCAATTTGGGCTTTTTCTGTTAGATGTGTAATGTCCACATTTAAAACTGCCTTGCATCTCCTTCATCCTAATGGGCAGAGTTGCATGAGAGATTTGGATAAAAATTATCTTCTGGCAAATTTAAAAAAAAAAAAAATTATTATTCATTTAATTATTTAATGTGTGAATAATATTAATAATTTATTTTTAAAATATAAAAATTCATATCATATTCTTTTTGCTGTAAATTAATGATTTTCAAACACAGTTAAAAAATTTTCTTCTGCTGATGAAGAGATTTTTTATCCTTCAAATTTTCTGGGTGTAAATATTGTTTAGCATTTGAAAAACAGATGAAAATCATTGCTTTGACAAGAATTAGGCAAAAAAAAAAATCCAGCACACCAGACTTTGGTCCTATTATTTACTGAGCTCAGGGCTCAAAAAGCTGAATAAATTAACACAAACATCATGGATTCCATGAATTGATCTTGGTTAGATAAATACATCAATTAATTTTACATGTGAATAGCCATGTGCTAATCTATATCCCACATTACAAAGAAAGTGATATCAGGAACTTTCTGCCGACAAACCTTACGAAAATGGAAGTGTTGCATATGCATTTGAATTCGACTGTACTTGGAATTTAATCATATAACCGCAAATGTCAACTATAGACAACTAATGCTGAGCTCAGGTAAAGCCTGCACCATTAATCTATGCTGGCTTTTGTGAGTAGTAGTTAATGCCGGATGCATTGTGAGCTGTGCGTAAAATTTTATTAGGTGCAACTGATGAAAAGCTTAAATTTTCTTAAATAAAGTTTCGAAATTGAGTTTTATATATGGAAGTAAGTATTAGAAAAGTTTCATTTTTTTTCCGTCCACCTAATTCGAACTTTAAAATAGTTAGAATATATATAGCTACTTGATACATGAGAAAACAAATTAGGAAAAAAAAACTAAGAAAATGCAATACAATACTATAATATATCAATAACACTGACTGTACACTAAGAAAGAAGATATCCCACAATTTTTTTGAGTGGCTTCTCTCTCAGGGAACAACATCAAACACTTATCCAGCTTCCCATTATTTGCTGGATCTAACACTATGACACTCAGAACTCCAACACTAAGCAATACCCAATTGCTGCTGCTTCCTCTCTCTTTGAGAGACAGAGCAAACCCAACTCCTATTTCACCATTCTATAAAGTTCTAAGTCCAACTAACAGCAATTGGACTCCCAACAATGTGCTTCCCATCAGACCACTCTAGACGAGCAAATGCATTAGTATTGATAGGCATTGAGCTTCCTGTGAATGTAACAGTAAAAGATTGCTTCTCATTTGCTTGGCTGAAACTCAACGTTTCAGGGTCCACCGAGATTTTAACTCCCGGTGATTGGCCTGAAATTGATGCCTTGTAAGTCCCTGCAGCACCTACATTAGTAAGTGTTCGTGTGTATTTAACCACACTAGCACCACTGTTGCTGTCAAAGTTTACTGCAAAAGAAGGATAATTAAAATCATTAAGACTATATTTCTTGCTCGAATCGCATGCCAATTTTTTTCTTGCAACGCTGGTGATTTCTGCCGTTGTGTAGTTTAATGCGCAAAGAAAATTTAGGTAATCATCGGCTGTTAGATCATAGACAAGACCCGGATCAAGAGCTGATACAGGGTCTACATGTCCTGCACCATGATCAAATGGAGTTGAATCTTTACCCGAAGCAGTATCTTGCAAGTTCTGCCCATTTTTGTAAGTTACATAAGCTGTGGTCATTAGTGCTGATCTGATAGCAGCAGGAGTCCAGTCTGGATGTGCAGCTTTGAGCAGTGCCGCCAGGCCACTAACATGTGGGCAGGACATCGAAGTGCCTGAAATAATGTTGAAATCAACGCGCCTGGAATCTGTGGCTAGGCCAGTAGGACCAACATCACCTGACCATCCTGCTAAGATGTTGACACCAGGGGCTATCATGTCTGGTTTGAGGACTTGTGGTGTGATAGAATTAGGCCCTCTTGAACTAAAAGCTGCGACAACTGGAGATGGCTGAATCCCAATTTTGGTGCCTTCAAAAAGAATTGTAACAGTTGGGTTTGGATCTGAAAACAAATATTTCTTAATTGCACCGCCATTTTTTTCACCAACTGATGTAGCTGGCAGTAAGTGAGCATCAGCTACCAATTCTTCACCATTAGCAGGTGTATTGGCTAAAACCATACCCAATCCACCAGCTGCTTTCACTACAGCACCCTTTTGAACTCTAGCATTCACTCCACGATCACACAACACTATTTTACCTGCAACTTGTTCAGGTATCAAAGAATCCATCATACATAAATTCCCACTTGTAGAGTTACTGACATTACCAGCATAAACAAAAGGCAAAAGCTTTCCTGGTAAAGAAATCCCTTTAAACAAAGAAACTCCTGAGAAATTTTTTCCATTTCCTAAACTAACAAAAGCTGGAAAATCACGATCCAATGTTCCAGCACCAACAGTAGTTATCCATGGAGCTACATTTGACAAGCTATAAGAAGTTGGTCCTGCATTTCCAGCAGAACAAGAAACCAAAATGCCCTTCTCCATGGCAGCAAAAGCACCGATAGCAACACTGTCTTTAAAATAATCAGACATGCCACCACCCAATGACATAGAGAGAACATTGACACCATCTTCAATAGCTTTATCCATAGCTGCTAAAATATCAGCACTGAAACAACCACCAATCCAGCATACTTTATAAACAGCCACCCGGGCTCGAACAGCCATCCCACGAGCCGACCCTGATGCATACCCAAGAAGGCTAGCACCTTCCACAACCGATCCAGCTGCAGTAGAAGCTGTGTGTGTGCCATGGCCATCGTCATCTCTTGGACTTTTGGACTCCCTGCTTTCGTCGACTGGGCCAAATGTTGCCTCGTAGCCTTTAGCCAAAAATCTGGCGCCAATTAATTTACGGTTACAATTTGCAGTTGTAAAGTTTGTGCCTGATTCACACTGGCCTTTCCAGGTAGTGGGCACCGGACCCATTCCTGTATCAATAAAGCTCTTGCTCTCAGGCCAAACACCAGTGTCTAAAACACCAATAATCACATCACCAACTGAGTCAGACTCAGGAAAAAAATCAGCACTTTTCTCGAGACCAAGGAACTCAGGAGTGCGAGTAGTATGCAATTGGTATTTTAACTCGGGCAAAACAGAGAGAATCCCAGGCCGAGTCTTGAGCAGCTCAGCTTCTTGAGAGGTTAAACGAGTTGAAAACCCATGAATTGCATTTTCATAAGTGTAAAGCATTTCAGCTGCATCTGAAACAGACTTGAGAGACGAATCATACCAGTGAGCATGGTGTTGAAAGCTCGCTGGCATCTCGGATTTAGACATGTGAACAATGTAAGTATTCTTCTCCTCCATTGATGCCAGGGAAAAATGGCAACAACCCAGAAGGAGAAAAGCGATAAAAGCCATTAATGGCTTCATTTTAGTTGAGTTCTGATGAAGTTGAGAAGAGAAGAGAAGAGAAGAGGGATCAGATTGGAGTTAGGAGATAGAGGAAATGCTTAGAAGGGAAGGTTACAGTTTAATAGGTGATGAGTTGTTGTCTGTTTGTTTGAATGATTGGTTGGAGACAAAAAGAGTGAGCGAGAGAGAGATTGAGAGTACCGTAATGAAGGTGTGAATTCAAGAAGTCTAGTTACTGTACATGTTTTAATAGTGATGTATGGAGCGATACTGAGCTGTTACTGTTATCTTTGCTAGCTTTGTTCACTTGCTCACATGTATTTCGGCTTTTCTCCATGCCACTCTGCTGCTACTGCTCTCGAGATTTTTACTTGTCTTTCTTTAATTTATTTTCTTTATCTTTTAGCAGAGAATAAAGGAAAATAAAAAACAGGAGTACCCAACTTGCTCACTCCACCTTCTTCAATTCATGACTAAATAACCCTTCACCGGTGCTAAATAGTGATTGAAAAAAATTGATCTCTGCACCTTCATAATTGTTTTTATATCATACGGTGGAGGCCCAAATTTGTCATAATTGTGATAATTCTCGTTGTGGCGTTTCAATTCAAAATCTTTATAATTCTTATAAGCGAGAATATTAATCAGAACATCTCTTATTGACATATATTTATAATTTTTATGAATAAAAATAATAATTTAAATATCTACAACTAATTTTATGAGATATTGAAACTCAACTTCAAATATTATGGTACTTGCGATTTAATATTGATGAAATTAGTGTTATTTTTTTAGTTTATATTCAATAGTTATATAAATTCGATTCAAAATTTCATTAAAAAAAAATTTAATTTTGTCATCACTTGAACTGCTTCAATGAATTTCCCATTGTAGATTAATAATGTTGCTAATAATAAATATTCTTGAATTTTACGTGTTGTGGTTCACGGGCACTTGTCTTTCTCTGGCAATACTTTTGTTGATTTCTCTCCTTGGGTTGTTGAATGTTGAGTGTTACTGTATGTGAAATGTGGATGTTTACCCACCATCCAACGCAACTCAAAACCTTCTACTTTAATCTTTTTTTTTCTTATAATTTGCCAAATAAATTGTCTTATTGAATGTTCTAAGAAATATCTATTACAGCTTGTTTATAGAAAAATTAATTATTAAAATTTTCTCAAATCAAACTGAAGTAATCAAATTTTAATGAATCTTAAATACTAGCAGATTGTATTAATCTTTATTTATATAGACATGTCTATATATTATATTTGGATTTCTTTTTTTGGAATTGTGGGACATGGGATCACATGCACAGATTGGAAATGGTGTAATTGGGTTTGATTTATTTTTTTAATTTGATTTAATTAATTAATTAATTATAAAGTTTCTGATTTAATTACTTTATTCACGAGATTAATCTGTTTCATTAGCCTTTCCGGATTTGTTTATGATAGATAACATTTAGATACATGAAAATGAACCATTGAGACTGATGATGGCTTCAATGATCACATTCACATTCACAACCCTTTTGAATTTTGATGGCTCGGATTGGATACTTACCTAATAAATTATATGATTCTCTTTCAATAAATTTACCGTTGAACTACATTTAGCTGTCCTTTATAAATCATAAAATATTTGTTATTGGCAGTTCTAAATTTCTAATGAAACAAATAAAATTAATATTAAATTTTAAAATGTTGGTGAACTATTTATTTTATAATCAAGCTATAATTAATTATTATTATCCTCTGATAATTAGTAATTTATTGGTATAGCTATTAATTAGTAATTTTTTTCAAATATAAAAGTTATATATTATTTTAGTTTTGCAATATATATTGATGGTTATAAAAATTAAAAAATAATTAAATTTCAAATATACACGCACATATATATATGTGCATATGTGTATATATATATATATATTACAGTAAATTCACATTTTAGTTTTATTAAATTTATATCATTGTTTTATCATTTTAGTTGAAGTTGTTAATTTCTCACTATTTGGGGAGAGTAAAGGGGAACAGGAAATCGAATTCTCTTATTGATATTGGATGTCCATACATTTTGCTATTTGAGCTATTCATGGGGATTTTCATTTCTTTAAAATAATATATTAAAATTTTAAGTAATTAAATAAATTTTTACTATTTTTTATATTTAAGAAAAATTACCATTGGAAATGCTAAAAGTATCATATTTTTTTATTTCATGGAATCTTTTGAAATTTGTCAAGCTAATTGTAGCCTAATCCCAAAAATATACAGTAGCGTGATTTGGAATCTGAATATTAATTAATCAATGGACTAATGTAGGTTACATTATCGAATACCCAACAAGGCTGACATTAGGAATAAACTTCATATGGCATTATCTATCTGTGTGTTCATATATCTATACATATTAAAAAAAAAAAATAGTGGAGTTATAGTGCATAATGGACAATTAATTATCAAAATGTGAGTGACTCAATGACAAAAATATTTGGATCGATGGTGTTAAATTATTAGTTGTTTAGAGATTTTTGTTATTTTTATAATCTCGTCCGAATTCAACTAAAATATTTAGAGTTTTGAATTCTGAATAATGATAATTTTAAAAGAAACAAATATTTAAAAAAATTATGGATTGAATATGTGTCTCAATCCTTTTTTATTTTTTATTTTTGGTCTTGGCTGTATACAACCAAATTGAAACTAACACTGCTATGAGTTCATAACAATGTTAATAGATATCAACACAGCTACTAAAATTGTCACAAACTATTACAAATAAACTATTACAACTATAATAAATTATTAGAAAGCTATGAATATCTCAATCCTCTTCGATTAAATAAAAAATGGGTCAATTGATTAGCTATATATGAAAAATAAAAATTCTCAACTGTCTCCAGTTGGTTGAGAAGAAAGCTGATTGCCACTGGCTTACAACCTGCTACATGTGCACTTATTACTAGCTTGTGTTTATGCGATACTTCACTTCTGTTTCCTGCCTAACCATCCTCTACCAAGAATAAAATATTAATGTTTATTCAGTTTATTGATTATCTGATTATTTACTCTTTTATCTAGAAATGTTAATTACAGTTGCAACTGTTTTATACATATATACACACACATTTTAAGTGTACATTTAAAAGTTATGAAATTCAAATCTTTTTGCCAATTTCACTTTGCAAAAAAGTGTTTTCTTTCTTTTTCTTTTTTATAGGAAATGATATTTCCACGAATGAAAAGATTCAGAATAATAATTTTTTTTAATATATATATGAAGTATTTTTCGTAAAGAAAATTGTAAATTTTAAAAGTTTTGTCTCTTTTTGACTATTGCATATACCGAAAAGAAAACTGAAATATTGTAATTTCTTAATAAGATTAGGCTCCTTCAGTACATCTGAGACGCAGGAAGCGCAGATGGTCAAGGAAGATTTCTTCGATCTTTACCGGGTAGATTTTCTATACCATATATTATATTGTTTTATTTTTTAGGTATAATTTTTCTCTTTTTAAAAATATTTAGAGAGTCTTTTAGTACAAAGTGTACTCTCGTGTAAGTTTTCTTCATGATGAATGAAAATCATCATTTGGTCAAAAAAAATAATAATAAGATTAGGGCAAAAGATTTAAATATTAATGAAATATATAATAAGAACAGTATATTCTTTTAAATTAAGAAAAAATAATTTTATAAATCAATAACAACATAATTCAAATTAAATGTTATATAATTTTTAAGAGAAATGATGGTTAAATCATTTTCTCACCCACAAATTCATAATATGATTTTAGTTTTCAATTATTTTTAGATGTAAATATGTCAACCTGATAAGATGTAACGCTAACATTTATCATTTTTTTTAAAAAAAAAAGAAACTTTTGTTCTCTAAAAAGAGAAAGAAAAAGAAATAAATTAATAAACTTTTGTAAATATAGCATTTTATCTTCAAAAATTTATGTCTATGCAAAGCAATCTCAAAGTATACTAAAGTAAGGCTTTCCAAAAGCTGTCATATCATATGTTATAAAAATTAATTAATATATATTTTCAAAAAAAAAAAAACATATTACATAAGATCATATAACATAATTGGACTTTTTTTTGAGAATAGCAAGCTTTATGTGTGGATACAAATGCAAACTTAGACGGATATAGGACGGGGATGCATTGTGACCACGACAACAGCAAAATCTGGAGTTGAAAAATTCCATGCAAATTTTCAATATATGATCTTAACTGATTCAAATTTTCCTCAATATGATCACTTTAAAATAATTCTATTATACGTATCAGTCAAATTATGTCTATTTTAATTCTCAATCGTATCTACATTTTGCCGATTTTTGTGCAGTTTAATTGATAGTTCATATCATTTGTTAGGATTTTTTTTTTCTTTTGAATAATTAACACATATGTCACGATAAATAAAAAAACAAAAAAACAAAAAAGCTGAAAACATCAATAGTGTTCTTGGCCTGAAATTTGGGTGTGCTGAATGTCCTTATTATGCGACTTTTGCTTTACTTTATTATTATTATTACTATTTTACCTTTTGAATTATCTTTACTTTAGGTTAACGGTCACTTTTTTTTTTTTTTTTTTTAATAGAATCTAAAATTTATTGAACTCTATTTAATTCAGTTGGAATCAAAGACGACTATAAAAATTGTAAAATTTTTGACACTACTAATTTAATGTGTATGTATATACCACAGTTCAAATTTAAAATATCATTTAAATAAAAAATAGTTGCTACTAGCCTACTAGTTGATTCCAATAGTTATTTGTATTCTGTATAATTTTTACTATTGATGTGATTATGTTAGAATATATAGTACTCTCCGACATATTTATCAAAAGCAAAAGCAAGGAGTAGACTATAACGTCTCTCAATCATAAGAGCTTCGGAATCAACTTGTGAATTATTGCAAATAGTATCAGTAATTTAGGAGTGTTCTAAACTTCTAATCTCGTCATGTTAAAATTTTCTCAAGCTTATGATTTTTTTTGTCTTTTTGCAAATATTTTGGTCATCCAGGAGTAGACTTGAATATGGACATGAAAGTTCAAAAGTAAAATTTAGGCTAGAATTAACAAAATTAAAAATTTTGGATGAAATTGTAAATTCATAAAAAGTTAGATTATTAGTCCATAATATTAAACAATTGTTTGTAATTTATGGACAGTTGGGATCCATATATACATAAATGCAGAAACTTGAAATACATAGTTGTGGCAGTATCGGTCAAGAAAGCATTACAATAAATTTTATGGTTTTGATATGGGAATGCATTAATTTATTAAGATATAAAATTCTGCTGCGATCAAAACCATTCAATTTTCAGAATTTTGCTAAAAAAGAGATCTTCAATTAATTCTTCAAGATATTAATGTTTTCAAGTTGTACATGAGAAACAAAAGAGTACAGCTATTCATTTTGTTTCTTCCTCTTCATTGCCTATCTTTTATTTATTTATTTTTACATCATCAAGACCATATAGTCTTTGCCATATTCAACTCTTTGAAGTTTTTTTCTAATGAATCTATGTTTTAATGATTAGAAAAAAAACTCTTTGGATTATAAGGAAGAAAAAATATATGTTTTTATTATATCAATATCCATCTCTATATTCTCACTAAAAAATATATTTTTATAAACTTAA
>CATIWO010567606.1:0-14781 GCA_949673435.1 Macaranga tanarius | reverse complement strand
ATAAAATAAAAGGGGAGCATAAAGAACAGAATTTGAAAAGCAGTTTAATTAGGTAGGAAACGTGGAGGGAAACAGAGAGGTGCGCCAATATCTGACCCTAATTTCTTTTGAGCTGCAAACTTCCCTAAACTTTTGACTCGCTGCTCTTCTTTCGCTTTGTTTTCCCATCTCTCTCTTCACAACAACGTCCATTTTTTGTTTTTTTTCATCAACATTTTCTTTGATGGGTCAATTTTCTTGATCCAAATATACATTTTTCTCATTAATATCAAACATATAATTGATAATTTTCATTGAAATCTACAATGTGGGTTTTGAATTGGTTTCTGTTTTGAATTGGTTTCTGTTTCTTGCATTGCATTTCTTGATTTTCTTGCTCTGTGTGTTGCTGGACGTGAATCTTGAAAAGATTAAAAGAAGAGTAGAAGATTGATGAGAGCCAAAGCAGAAAAAAACATATGCATCTATGAAGACTTGGGCACAGAAGTCGCTGCCGCACCACCTGATGCAGTTGTTGGTTGAGTTTCTTTCTTCTGCAAATTTTCAGATGGAATGGCAGATCCTGTTATATATGGCAATTCTGACCGTGACATTGAACAAGTTTGTTTCTTTTATTTTCCTTGATTTTTGGTTTTTGATCATAAGACTCATTTTTTGCAGAAATGGAAAGGATTAGAGCTATGATTTATTTTAATCACCCCATTTAGAAACTTGCTAAGATAAAGAGAAAGAGAAGGAATTAATTTATTGTTGACAGAAAAAATTCATTTTCTTTTTAATTACATTGGGGAAGAGGGAGGCTAATTCTCAAACCCAAAATCTAACAAATGCCATAAGGACCATTCGCCACTAGGCTAAGTGCTCACTAGCCAGAACAAAAGTTTGTTTTATTAAAAGAACAGTACTGTGTCAACTAAGGTTTCGAATTCGAGTTTTATATATAAAGAAATAGGCACTGGAAGAGTTTTGGCCCCTTATGAAAGTCTAATCGGTCACAACTACTAGATATTGGGGACATTAAATAAAAAAAATAGTGTTCTCAATGGTTATAACTTATTTAGTATGGCATTGGAGTGTTGCATATGCGATGACAGAATATAAATTTTGTTCATTTGTTGTTTCTTTATTTTCTTGCAGTAAAGATTTCTAAACTGAGATTCTTCTTGTGCTTTTGTTTTTACATAAAAAATGATGTTTTTATTTAGTTTCTGATTCCTTTCTCTGTGTTTCTGAAGGCACTTGTTACTTTGAAAAAAGGCACTCAATTAATCAAGTATAGTCGGAAAGGAAAACCCAAGTTTCGTGCATTTAGACTTTCTCCTGTGAGTTGTTGCTGTTTACTGACATACATAATTTTATATGCTATGAATATTCTTACGTCATTTTACATTGCATTTTGAATTTATTATCTATGACTATACGGTGACCCTTTTCTGATTTGAATGCTTATGTTAACAGCCTCAAGTGTGTAAATAATTAGATACAAATCCGCATAGTAAAAGTTAGCAAATATAGGTCCCATTCTTGTAAAAAAATATACTTAGCAAAATATAAGAGTACTAATTTAGAGCTATAGCAAGAGTTTCAGCATTCAGAATTGTGCACCATAAATGATAACATAATGTGAGCTTGCTTGCTCAGCGATATTAACAGGATGTCACTAAGTAAACTTTAATTAAACTTTTTTTTTGTTTCGGTCTTTATATATTTATATATGATTTGAATTTTAGTGATATTAACAGGATGAAACAACATTAATCTGGTTATCGCATGGAGAAGAAAAGAATCTGAAGTTATCTTCTGTCTCACGGATTATCGCAGGACAGAGAACTGTAAGTTTAACACTTCTATATATATGTATATATCTTTGTAGCTAGTCCATGATGTGTATGGCATAATAGTTGCTTTCACTTTTATGCAATACAAAAAACTACTGAAAATTGTCTGCTTCGCTTTGTCTGCATACTTTCGATTCGATAGGCGGTATTTAGAAGATTCTTACGCCCTGAAAAGGATTACTTGTCATTTTCACTTCTATATAACAACGGTGAAAGAACTCTTGATTTGGTTAGTATCAATGTCAAAGTTATATGTGTCCATTTAATCTTCATTTGGATGATATGTTGATATCTGACTCTTCTTGCATAGATTTGCAAGGACAAAGTTGAGGCTGAGGTTTGGCTTGCGGGTCTCAAGGCATTGATTGGACGGAATCGTGGTAGACACACGCGGAGTGATGTTTCTGATGTGAGTTTTTATTAGCTATGAATTTGCAGAACATGAAAAAATTAATAATACACTGTTGATATTGTCATGTTGAAGTCAAACATGAACTTAAAAGGATTAATTTTGTTTATATGTTTTTGCTGCAGCTAACTGATATTGGAGATCTTTTTCAGAATGGTCGTACATTTGGTGCAACACTAGATTTATCTTCAAGTCTTAATCGTGGTAGAGTGTCTGTTGATTTAGGTTCTCGTGATAGCTCTTTGAATTCAGCAAGCTCAGATGTGGCAGAACGTGCAAATATGCAACTAAGAACAAGTGGTGGAGATGGTTTTCGAATTAGTGTTTCAAGCAATCCTAGTACTTCAAGTGGTGGATCAGGTCCAGATGACATAGAATCATTAGGAGATGTTTATGTATGGGGAGAAATTTGGAGTGATGCAGTTCTACCTGATGGTTCCATAAGCTCAATTCCTACAAAGAATGATGTGTTGACCCCTAAACCCTTAGAATCTAATGTAGTTCTTGATGTTCAGCAGATTTCTTGTGGTGTGCGTCATGTTGCTCTTGTAACAAGGCAAGGCGAGGTTTTCACCTGGGGAGAGGAATCTGGGGGAAGACTTGGACATGGGATGGAAATGGACTTTAGTTGTCCTCGACTTGTCGACTTTCTTGCAGTTACTAATGTTGATTCTGTTGCCTGTGGTGAGTATCATACATGTGCTGTCTCTGCATCTGGTGACTTGCACACTTGGGGCGATGGTGCACACAATGTAGGACTCCTTGGTCATGGTGCTGATATTAGCCACTGGATACCAAAAAGGGTTTCTGGCCCTTTAGAAGGACTTCAGGTTTTATCTGTTGCCTGTGGCGCATGGCATTCAGCTTTGGCAACTTCAAATGGAAAACTGTTTACATTCGGGGATGGAACGTTTGGGGTTTTGGGGCATGGAGACAGAGAAAGCGTGTCATCACCAAAAGAAGTGCAGCAATTAAGTGGACTGAAGACTATAAAGGTTGCATGTGGTGTCTGGCATACTGCAGCTATTGTGGAGGTAATGAACCAGTCTGGAGCCAATGTTTCCCCAAAAAAGTTGTTCACCTGGGGTGATGGCGACAAAAACCGTTTAGGTCATGGAAATAAGGACACTTATTTACTTCCTACCTGTGTCTCTACTCTTATCGACTACAACTTCCACCAGATAGCATGTGGGCATACTTTGACTGTTGCCCTCACAACATCAGGTCATGTGTTTACAATGGGAGGAACTGCACATGGTCAACTAGGCAATCCATCCTCTGATGGAAAAATGCCTACATTAATACAAGATGGTTTGGTTGGTGAATTTGTTGAAGAAGTCTCTTGTGGTGCATACCATGTTGCTGTCTTGACAGCAAGAAGTGAATTGTACACTTGGGGTAAGGGTGGTAATGGACAATTGGGGCATGGAGACGCAGAAGATCGAAGAATTCCAACCTTAGTTGAAGCACTGAGAGACAGACATATTAAAAACATTTCATGTGGCGCAAATTTTACTACCAGTATATGCATTCACAAGTGGGTTTCTGGGGTAGACCAATCAGTTTGCTCTGGTTGCCGACAAGCATTTGGTTTTACTAGAAAGAGGCACAATTGTTATAATTGTGGGCTAGTTCATTGCCATGCTTGCAGTTCCAAAAAGGCTTTGAAAGCTGCATTAGCTCCAACTCCAGGCAAACCTCATCGTGTCTGTGATACTTGCTATGTGAAACTTAAAGCTTCTGAAACTGGTTATTATAACATGAACAGAAAATCTACCACCCCACGCCGCTCGATAGACATCAGGGAGAAAATGGACAGGGGAGAAGCCAGGACTTCAAGAACTATACTGTCTCCTGCTACTTTCGAAATAAAGTCAGTGAAACCCGGAATGAGATCTGAGGCTCCTTCTATTGTTCGAGCTTCCCACGTTCCAAATCTTTCACAACTAAGAGATATTGCATTTCCAAGTTCACTTAGTGCTATTCAAAATGCTTGGAAGCCTGTTTCTTTATCACCATCTCAGTCTCCTCTTAATTCACCTCAGCCTGTAGGCACTTCGAGACCTCTTTCACCATACTCAAGGAGACCAAGCCCTCCGCGTGCTGCCACTCCTGGATTTTCTAGAAGTGTCATTGAGAGCCTAAAAAGGAGTAATGAGATATTGAAGCAGGACATGACAAAAGTGCAAAACCAAGTAATGCTCATATCAAATTTGTGATTCCTTGTTGCATCCTTCGTCTGATTCACTTTCAGGTTTCTGAATCTAAAAATGCTTTTTCTTTTTTACATCTTTCCTATAATTTTAACTCCAGATGAAAACTCTCAAGAAAAAATGTGATGCTCAAGACACAGAGATCCAAAAACTACAGAAACAAGCTAAAGAAACTGCTTCATTGGCTGCAGCAGAATCATCTAAAACTAAAGAAGCCAAGAAACTTGTGAAATCCATCTCAAAACAGGTACATTTTATCTTACTTCTTTGCATCTAAATTGTTCATTAACTAAACATACTTTGCTAGTTTTCAAGTCCTTTGACTCCTTAATATAGTTGTAGAATTGCACTAATTAGCTGATGCTCTTTCTGTTTTTTGTGATTTAGCTGAAAGAAATGACAGCGCAGTTGCCTCCTGATGTTCAAGAAAGCGAAATCTTCAGAGCCATGAATGGTGAAATTGAAAGTTTTCTGCACACACATGAACCATCTGAAAGTTCTTCATTGGCAGAAAGCTTAGCATCAGGCGAGAAACATGCACATGATACAACTTCAAATACAGAAAAGGAGAGCATCAAATATCAACCTACTAACTTGTCTCGTGATGGAAGTGGTTCTCAAGATAGTCATAGATTATCTATTTCTGGCACTATAGATGTTGTCCCTCATCATAACTCAGAACATGAGTCCAGATTACATGACCCTTCAGCCAAGAAAAAGGAAGGAGAAATTATCGAACAATTTGAACCGGGGGTGTATGTATCTTTTATCCAACGTTCAAATGGTGTGAAGATCTTCAGGCGCGTCAAGTTCAGGTACTTGAGTTAAATAGTTTCATCACTGGTTTTCATTCTATTGAAACACAAATATAATCATCGATCAATCCGACAATAATATGGCTTGATGGTGTTAATGCAGTAAAAGAAGGTTTCAGGAGCAGCAAGCAGAAGAATGGTGGAAAGAAAACAAAGATAGGTTGCTCAGGAGGTACAGTCCATTAAAAGCAAATGCTGCTGCTGCTGCATCTATGTCATCATCCTCTTCTCCAGCCTCACCCTCCGCTTCAGCTGCTGCTGCTGCAACTGTGTCATCCTCTGCTCCAGCCTCACCCTCTGCTGCTGCCGCGCCGGCTGTATCATTATCCACTGCCCCAGCTGAGGAAACAAGTGAAGAAGGATCATTACCTGAAACTTAGCTGTTTCTCTTGCAACAATCAACGTAGAAAGCCAACCCCATTGTTCGTTGTTCCAAAAGAAAGGACCCAATGGAGCTCAAATTGCGAAAAGGAAACTTGTGAATGTTAATGGAGGTTTTTTTTTTTTTTTTTGTGTGTGTTTTATTTTTTTTGTGCGTTGAGTGGTGAGTGAAAATACATGATAGGTGTACAGTCGACAAACTTGTTAGAACATGATAGAACCATTTGTTGTATTAATCCAAGCACACAACTTTCTTGCATCTTGTCAATAAAATTTTTTCCAACAATTATTGCTCCTGCAACAACCAATCTTCTAAAAGATAAATTACCCTTAGCAACCAACATTCATAATTACTAGTTGTGTTCCTGCTATTTAGGCCCCGAAAATGGTCTCAATTTTAAAATTACTACATAATGCTCAAAAATAATTTAAAAATACTACGTAGAGAAATATATACTAGAAGTGATTTATTTCCTTTATTAAATTCATACTAAACTTATAACAATTGGGATTTATATATCTACCAGATATTAAAGATAAAAATACTAATGTGTTGTAAGTATTATAATAGATAATGATATATGTAGGACATAAATAATAGATTTTGGTCCACACACACAAAAATATCATTTTGTTTCCTAATTTTTTTGGCGACATATAGTTAGAAGAGAGATATACGATGAACTATTCAACATGTAATAATAAATGGAGTAATTATTGACGTTGATCGGTAGATGGATAATTAAATTCCAACTACATAGGATTAGTAGTTGTTCAACGATAAAAACAATGGAACTAATCAAACACAGAATTAAAAAAAACGACGAGTCGTTTAAGCTTTCATCAGTGGGTGTTCATTCTGTCGGTTCGGTCAATTTTTTTGATCGAACTGAATTAACCGAATCGAACTAAATTTCAGTTTGATTTTAAAAATTCGAAAGTTACATGTGAAAAAATGAACCAACTGAAGTAAACTAAAAATTTTAAAATATGAATTATTTTTGTAATTTTATATTAAATTAGTATATATTTTTTAAAAAAATATTTAAAAATAAAAAATAAAAATTCAATTATTTCGGTTAATCAAAATTTTTGTATATAAAACCAAACCAAATCAAATTTCAGTTCAATTCTAAAAATTTGAAAATTTTAAAAAATAAATCGAACCGAATAGGATCGCGGTTCGGTCAGTTCGAACCCATGAACACCCAGTATCAGCGTTGTTTGTCCTAAGGGTCCCACACTGTTCGCGTAACACGTCCGCATCGGTTCAGCTCAACTGTTTTCTCCCCAAAAAACCATTAATAATTTTGACAATTTATTTATTTATATAAAATTTTCTCAATTTCTTTAATGCTAAGTAATCTTCAATTACATCATATATTATATTTTCCAGGAAAAATAGAACGAAATTTCTTTTCCTGGAAAATAAAATAAAGTAAACGCGGCTCCGATTTTCCTTTATAACAAACAGAAGAAAAAAAAAAATCTCAATTTTCGCTAAATCCAAAATGGGACAACAGCAATCGAAAGGCGAATTGCTATATCAGCAAGTGAATTACGCCAATACAGAAGGAATCAAAGCTCTTCATGGAGAAGGCGCTAGCCTTGAGGTAATCAACAATCAAAATTTTAAAAATGCAAATTCTGCTATTTAAATTGAGTTATTATTATTATTATTTTTTTGGGTAGTGGATTGACAGAGAAGGTAAAACGGCGTTAATAGAATCGTGCTTGAATCCTGAGCTTTATAACGTAGCGAAAACTCTGATAGAGCTTGGTGCTAACGTTAATGCTTATCGACCTGGTACTCTCTTTAACCTTAATTTCTGTTTTTTTTTTTTTTTTTTTTTTTTTTTGAAAATTTAGGTTTTTTTTAAAGTTATGATGTTGGAATTTGAATGAATTAGGTCGTAATGGCGGGACTCCCTTGCATCATGCGGCAAAAAGAGGTCTTGTTAATACTGTTAAGCTGCTTCTTTCTCATGGAGGTGAGGTTTTTTTTAAGAAATAATAGTAGTAAGAAATGAACTTCAATAAGAATTGACATGATTTTGCTAGAATTGGATTGAATTTTTGTGTATTATGTATTTCAGTTTTCAAACAAGGTCGATAGATTTTTTTTTTTTTTTTTTTTTTTTTTTTTTGCTTATGATTATTGTTGTTATTATTTTTCATTTCATGGTCAGCAGTCTAATATCTGGTATTTTTAAAATTTTCAGCAAATGCATTGGTGATGAATGATGATTGTCAAACTGCTCTTGAAGTTGCTAGGGCTAAAGGATACACCAATGTTGTCCGTACTATTGAGGTGTGTTGCTTATGCTACTTTATCACGGGATTTAATAGCTAAAGAAGCATAACAGCTGAAGTTAGCTTCTTTTTTTTTTTCGATGCTTTGCAGGTTCACATTTGCTTATTCTCTGGTTGGATGCGAGAATTCTATCGGCTTGGATTTCTTGAGATTCTGGCTCCTCAGTTTCTTTCAAGAAAAGTGTAAGTATAAGTTTCATGTTGTATTATTTAAATGTTTTCATTTGTCAATTATGTTGTTCTATTTTAGGATATGTTTGTGGAAGTTGAAACGGGTTGCATAAAGTAGTTTATGTAACATTTTCTGATGCTAATTAGTTATCAACATATATATTTTTTTTCCATTAAGTAAATAAGTATTTATACATTTTATTTTTTTATCATTGCTTTTGCAGATGGGTTGTTATATTGCCAACTGGTTCCCGAAATCCTACAAAACCTTTCAAGTTGGAGCTTGCTATATATTCTAGTGCACAGGTATTGAAATTTTATTTTCCACTGTGAAAAGGATTGGATAAAATCACTGTCGAATTAATTTCATTTCTTTAATATCTTATTTCAGCCTAGAGTTATTCATAGGTTTAATTTTATTCCCATTGACATTGGCTTTCTATGTTTAATGGCTTTGAATTCATAATTGCTGAACTTATCTCTGACTGTCCAAGCCTGCGTGGTTTTTAGTGGTGGAGGCTTGGGGCCCCAAAATTTTAAAAATTACTTATGAACTGTTATGATTAATGACCAGGATGCCCAACCACGTACAAGGATTGCATTGTGGAGAGCTAATCTGGAGGAACCGAAATTTAATCATTCTGATCCTTCAGTTATAATTGACGACAGCTCCACCAGTAATTTTTCTTAATGCTGAAAATGACTTCTTGAAGTTCATCTCAGTTTCATTTCCTGGAATTTGGCTGCTTTTTTACATAGGATTTTGTGTTTTCTTGAAATTTATTTGGCCTTCATTTTCTAGTTTTTACATTTACATTGGATTTTTGTTCATGCATAGTCCCAAGAGGAAGGAGGCGGAGACGAGCGAGGTGTAGGCCTCGAACAGTTAGGCGTAAGTACAACTGTCCCTTAGTCATTTTCAAACTAGATATAAATGATTTTGGAATCATTAGATGAAATTAGAGATCATCCAAATGAACACTAGGATATATCATGTTCCCTCGCTATGCTCCAGCCTCCAATTTCAAAGAGACTTCCAGGACAGCCAGGAAGTTTCTTCATGTCATTAAAAGTGACTGTATATTTTATAACTGTTTATTTTTTAGGCATATTGATGCCAAAAATCACAACCTTTTCGACCTTTTGCAAATTTATGCCAAACGTTAAAACTTAGCAAAACTAGCCCAATTTGGCATATTATTTGCAATTTTAGCACAATTGGAGTTTGGTCAATATATGACATTTACAGTGAAGTAGCGAATCTCTATTTTTGTGAATTACATATCCACATCATCTAAATACTAATTATAGTAGTTAGTTATACTTCAATTTCAATAATTTAATAAAATATAAAATGAAAATGAAAATTTTATTTAATTTGTAAAAACTATATTTCATCGTCTTTTTTATTCAGTTTTAAGTCTTCATATGAATATGGGATTATAAGAATAGATGTTAGCTAATTTATTTCAAATGTCACGTATGTATTTTATTTTTTAATTTATGACTAAATTACAATTGTGCTAAAATTATAAATAGTAAGTTAAATTGTGCTAAAATTACAAACTATATGTCAAATTGGATTAATTTTATCAAGTTTTAAAGTTTGGTATATATATGCAAAAGGTCAAAAAGATTGTACTTTTTGTACCAATAGGCCATATATATATATATATATATATATATATATATATATATATATATATATATATATATATATATTATCAATAAATTTTAACTTAAACTTCACCCTCCTGACTTAGAGAAAAGAAAACATACAGTCAATTTTCACGTAAATAGAAATAAGGCAAATTCTTGAAACAGGAGACCAAAAGTGGTAGATGATATGATTAACCAGGCCAGCTTTGCTTGAGTTCTCAGAGAAAAATGGCCGAAGAAGGACAAGTTATTGCCTACCACACCTTTCAGGCTTGGGAAGAACAGTTCAAGAAGGGATAGGAAACCAACAAATTGATTGTTGTGGATTTTACTACTTCATGGTGTGGGCCTTGCCGTTTCATTCCCCAATTCTTACAGAGATAGCCAAGAAGATGACTCATGTCACATTCTTGAAGGTGGACATGGATGAATTGAAGACTATTGCTCAGGATTGGGCTATTGAAGTAATGCCAACCTTTATGTTCTTGAAACAAGGAAAAGTAAACAAATTGCTAACCTCCACTCTCCTTCTTCATAAAGAGAGTAGTTAAAATCCTCTTTTCTCATGCAATTAAACATTAAACTACAATCTATGCAGAAATCTCATAAAATTACAAACAAACAAACACAATCAAAAGCCTAATCAATTTTAAGAAGTGGGGTATAGAATTATGAGAAGTGTTAGGGCGGTAGTGAACGAAGGAAACTTTGATGGAGCTACAAACAATGGCATCAACCAGAAATATCACCTGGCTCTTGCAACATCTGGTCCAAAGATCGCCCATAGCAACATCTGGGTCCTGCAACAATTGGGGATTAATGTCATAGAATTGGTTCAGGTACATCGTAGGAAATCGACCAATTAGTGGTGCTGTAATGGTGGTGGTTGGAACTACAGGAGATGAGGCAGCGGCAGAGAGTGGAGATGAGCCTGGTGGTTGACATCGCAACTTGCTACATCTGACCTTTCTACCCCCATAATACAGGGGGCAGATCCCTTTGCTGTTATTTTTTTTTTGGTAATTGTAGCAACTTGTGACAGCACTGTAGCTGTCGCAAGTTGCTACACTAGGAATTATCCTAATAATAATCATCATTATCTTCATCATGGTAGCTGCACTTAATTAGGTGTATTTATTATGCAGAAGCCGGAAAGCTATAGGGTGGGACGGTAGGAGGAGAAGCAAGGAGTGGAGGAAGGGGGAAAAGACTTCGTCAATGGAGGCACGCGTGAAATTTTTTTTTTAAAAAAAAAAGTATTTTTGAAAAGTTTAAAAAAGTGGGTTATTTTTGTTATTGGCATATATTTTTAGGGTAGATATGTTAAAACCCCTTTAAAACTTTAAAAAAACAACATACTGATTTTTTTCTTTTACAATATCCTCCATAAAACATTAAAAAAAATACTTTATATCCTCTATAGAACATTAAAAAAAATACAAAGTACAATTAAGATAAAAAAAAAAAATTGTTGTGTTTGTGACATGAATTTTGATGGGAGATATGTTGGCTTCGCACTTTGGATAAGTTTTAGGTGTTTTGGATGAGTTTGGTACATGTATTACATGTTTGAGGCAGACATGGACAGACACACGGGTGTGTCTCAGGGTGTGCTGTGAACACGGACAGGAACACGGGGGTGTTATTGTCAGTGTTGGAACCTACCAATTTATCTAGAATGATACACAGGCGTGTTCCAGGCCGTGTTTCAACCCTGCTTTCACTCCAGAAGGCTATACGGGTTGAGACACGCCCGTGTAGCGACCAGAGGTATCTAAATCCATTTGGGAAGCGTTTTTCTCCTATTTTTTCTCCACAAACTCTATAAATAAGCCTTGTATCAATTTAGGGTTAAGGAATTCGGCCTATTCATCATTATTAGCCGTCTAAACACTCTTTGTATGCTATTTTTACAATCATAGTGAAATCTTTCCTCCTCTGCCCGTGGTTTTTACCCATATTGGAGTTTTTCACGTAAACCTTTGTGTCTATTCTTATTTACTTTATTTTTCTATTATGTGTGTGTTTGTTTGTATTCGCCTATTACTTCCGATGTGACTCTAACAAACTGGTATCAAAGCTAAGATTATTTTTCCCGAGTTTGATCTTGGCGTTATCTGATTTGAACAATGGCATCGTTAAAGTATGATATTTCTCTATTGGATCATAGCACAAGATTCATGTTATGGCAGGTTAAGATGCGAGCCGTACTTGCTCAGATGGAGTTAGATGATTGTATTTTAGGGTTTGATCAGATGCCCGCATCATGGACAGAGGATGTAAAAAGGCGTAAAGATCGTAAAGCCTTGACATAAATGCATCTGCATTTGTCGAACACTATTTTGCAGGATGTAATGAAGGAGAAGACCTCAGCTTTGTTATGGGCGAAGTTGGAGCAGATATGCATGAAGAAATCTCTCCCTAGCAAGATGCATTTAAAGCAGCGTTTGTACTCTCATCGCATGGTGGAAGGTATGTCCTTTGAGGATCACTTAACTGTGTTTAAGGATATTATCTCTGACTTGGAGAGTATGGAGCTCAAGGTTGAGGATAAGGACTTAGCTTTGATTTTGCTATATTCCTTCCTCCATCTTATAGAAATTTTATTGAGACTCTATTGTATAGCCATGAGAAAATCTCTCTTGAAGAGGTTTAGGAGGTGTTGTATTCCAAGGAATAGGTTAAACAGCTGGTGGTTAACCCGGAGATTCATAGAGAGAGTCTTGTTGTTAGGAGAAGGATGACTAAGAGAGGAGGGGATGAGAATAGGGGCAGGTCTAAGTCGAAGAGCAAGACCGTAAAGTGCTATTACTATAAGAAAAAGGGTTATGTCAAGGCTAAGTGTTTTAAGTTGAAAAATAGGACTGAGAGAGGTGATCAAAAGGGTAAAAGGCCAGAAAATTCTGGTGAGGCTAGTGTTATTGAAGATGTAGAAGATTTGAACAATCAATATGATCTTCTCGTTATCTCTGATAGTATGGTTAATTCAACACATGATTGGATTTTGGACACCGCCTGCATATTTCATATGACTCACAATCGGAAATGGTTTACAACCTATGAACCGAGAGATATGGGGACTGTTTTGATGGAGAATGATGCCCCATGTAAGATTTTCGGCATTAGAACGGTCAGAGTTAAGATGCATGATCGGATCATCAGAACACTTGAGGGTGTTTGGCAAATTCCTGAAATCTTATTTCAGTTTCTAACTTTAATAATGAAGGTTACAGTTATTCAGATGGAGGTGGAGTGTTGAAGATCACGAATGGCTCTCTCGTTGTGATGAAGAGGCGTTTAAGGTATGCCAAGTTGTACGTCTTGGAGGGTTCGACCATTATAAGTGATGCAGCCATCACCTCCTCCGAGTTGGATAAAACTACACTTTGGCATTTACGATTAGGCCATATGAGTGAGAATGGTCTAACTGAGTTGAGAAAAAGAGGACTGATAGATGGTCGGATTCGGAAATTGGAGTTTTGTGAACACTACGTGTTTGGGAAATAGAAAAGGGTAAGTTTTGGTAAGGGCATTCACAACATAAAAAGGACACTTCACTATGTTCATTCCGACCTTTGGGGGCCATCCCAAGTTCCTACTAAGGGTGGTGCAAGCTACATGCTAACGGTCATTGATGATTTCTCGAAGAAAGTTTGGGTGTTCTTTTTGAGGCATAAGAGTGAGGTGTTTGCTACTTTCAAGCAGTGGAAGACCATGATTAAGAAACAGACTGGAAAGCAAGTGAAGCGTCTCCTTACTGACAATGGGTTGGAGTTTTATTCAGGTGAGTTTAACTCATTTTGTCAAATCGAAGGAATTGTTAGGCATTTGACAATTTCGGGTACTCCGTAACAGAATGGTGTGGCTAAACACATGAATTTAACATTGATGGAGAAGGTTCAGTGTTTGCTTTCTAATTCCAAGTTACTGAAGTCATTTTGGGCTGAAGCTGTTGTAACAGCCCATTTTCTTGTGAACCGTTCTCCATTAACAGCGATAGACAAGAAAACTCCGGAAGAGGTATGGTCTATTACTCTTCCAAATTATTCTGACCTGAGAATTTTTTATTGTCTTGCCTATGCTCATGTTGATAATGGTAAATTGGAACCTAGGTCTAGAAAATGTGTTTTTCTTGGTTATATGTCTAGTGTTAAGGGTTATAAGCTTTGGTGTCCCGAGTTGAGTATGATTATTATGAGTCACAATGTAATCTTTGATGAAACTCCTATGCTATCTAATCAGTCTCATAGAGACAAGTGTGATGAGTCTGTGCAGCAGCAGGATAGAGACATTAAGGTGGAGTTTCCGTTTGGGGAAGAATCCACACCAAAAGCTACACTATATGAGGGTACAGAGATGATTGAGGTTGAGGAGGCTACCACACCTCAGTACTTTATTGTGAGGGATAGACCTATGAGGCCCATTAAACTACCATAAAGGTATACTGAAGTGGATATGGTAGCTTATGCGTTAAATGTGGCTGAAGATATTGATGCCAGTGAGGAACCATCTACCTATAAGGAGGTAATCATTTGTGTGGATTCATAAAAATGGTTGATTTCCATGCATGAGGATATGGAATCTCTACACAAAAATAGCACATGGATGTTAGTGAAGTTACCCAAAGGCAAGAAGGTTGTTCGGTGTAAGTGGGTGTTCAAAAGGAAAGAAGGCACTTCGGGTATTGATGATGATAGATACAAGGCGAGACTTATTACTAAGGGCTATAGTCAGATTCTGGGTGTGGATTACACTGATGTGTTCTCTCCTGTTGTGAAACATAGCTCTATTCGAGCTTTACTTGGGATTGTTGCTAGGCATGATCTTGAGTTAGAGCAAATGGATGTCAAAACGGCATTCTTACATGGAGAGCTTGAAGAGGACATCTACATGCAGCAGCCAGAGGGTTTTGTTGCTTCAGAAAAGGAGGACCATGTGTATTTATTGAAGAAATCTCTCTATGGGTTGAAACAATCTCCAAG